>JAOBYE010706427.1:0-11451 GCA_025403585.1 Parazoanthus swiftii
GTAGTAGTAGTAGTAGTAGTAGTAGTAGTAGTAGTAGTAGTAGTAGTAGTAGTAGTAGTAATAGTAGTAATAGTAGTTGTAGAAGTAGTTGTAAGCTTTATTAGCATGTTCTCAAAGCAAACAATATTCAACAGTAAACAAAAAATCAGACTAGTAGTGAAAATACTTTAATACTAGTAGTATTGAGACCCTCTAAATACTTTTATCTTTTCCTGTCAGTGTTAAGACCTCTATATGTGGAGACATGTACGCATTCAAAAAATTGTCGACTATCTTTTTATTCCAGTTATCAACGTGTTGTGGATGTTCTTGTGGCGATAGCCGTCATATTCGCCCTGTCATTCGTCCCTGCGAGTTTTGTGGTATTTCTGGTTGGCGAACGAGTCTCAAAAGCCAAGCACCTCCACTTAGTCAGTGGTGTGAAGCCCTACATTTATTGGCTGGCGAGCTATGTGTGGGATATGGTGCGTTTCACATTAGTAAATACCGATCTATTATGTTAGTGACATACCTAATATGCTTGTAGCTTATACTCCTGACATACTTAATAAGCAAGCTGCACAATTTTGCTACTGTTGTGTTTGTTCTTCTCTTTTTTAAGGTTGGTATGAGTGTAAAAATACTACATGCGCTATATATTGCAAAGCATAGTTACGTTTATTTATCAGATAATGCTCAGAAAGTGGTCGTATCATTATGGCAGTTTGCTAAACTCGGCAATCCATGAGGAAAACCAGGCACTGTTCATGTCAATATTGCTTAGCTTGCTCGGCAGTCTGAGAAGAAACGCACTAAAGTGTTCGCTTTAGTAACACTACATGTACAACAGATAGTGTGCAATAAAACGGTAAGAGTATCTGAAACTGAACTGACGATGCTGAGGTGAATGTGTGCTGACATATGTTGGTTGTTTATTGAGTACATTTTTCTCTGTTGTTGCGTTTCAGTGTAACTACCTAATTCCAGCAGTTTGCTGTGTTTTAATCTTCCTCGCCTTCCAAAACGAAGCGTACACGTCGGCCATGAACTTCCCTCCTACCTTCATCCTCCTGCTGCTCTACGGGTGAGTAATCTCACCAGATATTAACGACAAATGGCTAATTGGATTTTGGCCGTAGTAGAATGTCAATAAAACATTTATTTTTATTTTTATTTTATTTAGTTTTTTTAGAGATCATACATTCAAAAGTCCAGATCAATAGCAATTGAAATTTGGCATATGGAAGAGTTAGAATATTCTAATTGGTTAAATATGGTCTCGTGTTTTATCTGATTATTTTCAACACATTTTCAGTATTTTTGTATCCGCTTATACTTTTACATTTGTGTTTTCGCTCGAGCATTGGAATTTTATCCTATAATTTATATATTATATATATACTGTAGAATCTTAGAAGACTCATGTTGATAAGGTCCCCCTGTGAACTAAGGGTAACTACTATATATACTGTAATGTAACCATTTTAAGAGCTTCCCGCTCTTAGCAGCACAGGTCTCTATAACGTATGCTCTACTTTTCGAACAAAACATCATTTCGAAGTATTGTCCTACCAACTAGAAAGTAATTTGGAAGTGACGTATTGTACTGATTAATTCATGTGTTCACAGATGGGCCATCACCCCCTTGATGTATCCAGCCTCGTTCATATTCAGCGTGTCAAGCACAGCGTACATCTTGCTCATCTCTGTCAACCTTTTCATTGGAATTAATTGTACTTTGGCAACATTTATCCTGGAACTTTTCCCAGACGATAAGGTAATCTTTGTTCATAAACTAATACAGTCAGTTAAGTTCACGTTTGTTAGGCTTGTCATTTTCGTATTTCGCGGACAGGGGAACCGGCTGGGATCTCGCTGGAACGGAAAGTTAGTTAGGGGCTATCGTCTTGCTGACCTCTTCAGGTTTGACCATTGTGAATTTTTCGTTCCTTTCATTATGGCATACTTTACAGTAAGTCTAGATTGTTACTCACTGTTAAGACCAGTAGGTACCGCTTGCTCGCCGCTTAGCGGTTCTCATTAAATAATTTTTGACAACAGACAGCATCTTCGTTGCTACAGTGATGTCCTTGAAATAAGTAAAGTCCGTTGGAATTGGAACTTACCAACTGCTATCACTAGTTTCCTTTACTATTTGCTAAAAAGTAAGTATAAGAAGGTATTTACCTGTCTGAACAGTAAGTAAGCAGTGCCTACTGGTCTGAACAGTGAGTAGGCAGTGCCTACTGGTGTGAACAGTGAGTAAGCAGTGCCTACTGGTCTGAACAGTGAGTAAGCAGTGCCTACTGGTCTGAACAGTGAGTAAGCAGTGCCTACTGGTCTGAACAGTAAGTAAGCAGTGCCTACTGGTCTGAACAGTAAGTAAGCAGTACCTACTGGTCTGAACAGTGAGTAGGCGGTACCTAATGGTCTAAACAATGAGTGAGCGGTACCTTCCGGTCTAAGCAATTGTTCTTTGGGGTTTTTTTTTGTTTTACAGGAACTGGTTGCTATAAACGACATCCTCAAGGATGTTTTCCTGATTTTTCCCAACTACTGCCTGGGTCGTGGTCTCATTGACCTAGCCAAGAACCAGTTCATGGACATTTTTTCTCGCTTTGGAGGTAAAACTTTACACAAGCCATCTTTTCAATTATTTGTGTGTTTGTTAAAAGATGCCCGTGCTTGTTTGCTGCAAGTGTGAGAAAATTATTTTGTAGTGCTTGTGGTTGGGGAGAGTCGTTTGTTATCTGGTGTACTGTAAGATCCACGTTGATTTAGTTTAGTTTTGTTTTGATTTATTGATTGTTTTATTGATTGATTGATTGATTGATTGTTTGACTGGATCTCCATTTCCCCCTGTTTTAATTAACGCGACTTTCTGAATTCTCGTTTTTCAAAACTGTTCGTCAATAATTTAGATTGTTAGAAATTCAGTATGGCAGTAGTGAGACTCGGGTGTCCGAACGTTCAGACTCAAACGAAGCATTTTTTCCCTCTTCTGTTTTGTTTTAGGGCCAAGCCTTGTCCGTGATCCGTTCAGTTGGGACATCACCGGGCGCAATATCATGTCGTTAGTTATACAAGGATTCATTTTCTTTTCCCTCACTCTTCTCATCGAATACAAGTTTTTCTTCAGATCAAGGTAAATGAACGTGAAGTACGACTGTATGAATCTCAGAGAAGGTCTGCTATTGGAAGTGGTCCCCGTCATCACAGCCAAAAGTATAATGCAGTTTCTTCGTCATGCTTTTTTGTCAGGCTTCCTTCACACCTTTTGATAATATCGTTATAAGAAAAGGGTATTTGTTACTTACGTTTATATGTTATGTGTGTCTGCATCTCGATAACAAACGAAAGGCTGCCAGTAGTCGACTATACTCGTGATAAATTCGCTCTGCTCACTCGTGAAATCTTATTTTTCACTCGAAGATAAACTTCATATGTTCGCGCCGCCGTGCAGTATCCTCTATATATGGTATCTAAAGAACTTAGGATATCAGGTTTTCTCAAATTGGGTGGCAATAGTGTCGTACTTTGCCCTGAAGTTTGATGCAAGGCTGATGGAGTACATTTAAAAATATGTTTATTGTATTCACAAGTCAACACGTAATTTTATTTCCAGTTTTGTGTGGGTTACATCGAGTCACATGTATAAGCTGTGCTTAGCATAATTACTTCACAAATCATGACTAGTTCAACCCAATAGCACATTTTACTGTCAGAGCCCAAATATCATAGCTAGCGGGGTATCTCCGAAACTTGACAGACACACACACACAACACTTTGCATGGGTGTGTACCATCATTAAAATCCTTTAAGCCAAAAAAACTCAAACGGAGTTCTAGAGACAGTTTCAGTATTATGGTTGTCCTTTTTTCAATATACCATAGAATGTTTCTTTTAACTTTTCACGTGTTCTGAAAGCAGCACATTTTATAATGGACTGGAAAAACTTTTTCCATGGAACATCTCGAGTAGACGAAACATGCACAACTTTTCCATTGTTAGACAGGAAACAGGAAAATTTTGGGGGCTTTTAGAAAATATGGTTAAACGTAGATAACTTGAATTACGCGAACTAAATAACGTACTTTATTATGTACCAAGCACTGGATATTGAATTTCTTGTAATCTGATTGGCTGTCTACCCAAGGTCGAAATTCTATATCCTGTAGTTTGTGCAAATATGGAAACTGACAATTTTACCACGAAAAATTTTCCCTCAAAATGGCCGAAAACTTGAGTCTGTAGAATATAAATTTCGATATATTTTTATCCAACGTTTAGTATTTAATTATTCCACTCACGCTTGTTGGATATGAGCTTATGATAGCCAAATCAGTGCTCCGCACCTCGTCCGCTGTCTAAAAGCTCATATCCAACGCGCATTTGTAGAATAATTGTTAAATGTTCAACAAAATTACGTTAATGGTATAAACTCGCTGAAATCTAGATTAAATTCAAGTTGATAACTGGTTATGACTGAGAAAAAAATGTAAACAATCATTTTAGCATAATTATCTGTACACAGGAACTTTTGAATTACATAAAACAGGACCGTTGGTGGCCGAGTAGCTGCCTGGGTACGATGTTAACATGTGAGCCTCGGGGAAAAAAGAAAAGAACAGAGGGCAAACCTACGACCCGAGTGATAACGAAACAGATGTTCAATGTATTTCATGACAGTTTTAATTAAAAGCATGTATAAAACTTTGTTTTACTGTATTTAACGTCAAGGTCGGTGAAGATGGCGCTAAAGCCAATTGAAAATGAAGATGATGATGTGGAGAGGGAAAGACAGAAGGTGGTGAGAGGAGAAGGTTGTGTAACGGACGCCCTACGTCTGCTCAACCTCACTAAGGTACGACTAGTGGCCGGTTGATCTTTCCTTTAGCATTATGTTTAACTGACGTGTTTTGCTAGAAATACCGGTAGCACGTGGTTAAGGACTTTTTTCCATTTTTAACGACGTATTCTGCTTCAGTTCAATATGCTTATGATCTTTTGGCACACGGTTTTGTCATTCGGGGATGGCTTCTTGTATTGCTAATGAACATTGGCTATTGGAGAGCTGCAATGTTATTGATCAAAAGCTGTTGAAGTTTTCAAAAGATAAAAATTTGAAGACAGCAAAAAGCATATATCAGTTGCTTGAATATTGATGAGATTGTTTTTTTCCCTAAAAATACACTTCGTATGATTAAAAACAATAGTTGATTTTTAAATCGACCAAGATTTGGTAGCTAGAAATACAAGAAATTTTAATTTACTTGATCTCTATTGTAGTCTTCTATGGCGTCGTATTTTCCAACTCTTAATACAAAAACACAGCTTTCATTTCTTACAGTCAGTGTTCTGAGCCGTATCGCAGGACTTTCTCGTGTTTGTTGTGTGTTGTTCTCTTGAGAAATACTTCAAGTACTGAGAGTTTCATGTTCACCATTTTCTTTGCTTAGGTGTACAAGACCACAATCGGGACTATGAAAAATTTGGCAGTGGACAGGCTGTGTGTCAGTGTTCCAAAAGGAGAGGTACACTGTTTCCACCAACTATTTCTAACGCACCTACATGTCTGTCTACCCTACCTTCATCCTAGTCTACCTTAGCTACATGTCAGTCTATCATACCTACATGCCAGTCTACCATACCTACATGCCAGTCTACCATACCTACATGCCAGTCTACCATACCTACCTGTCAGTCTAACATACCTACATTTCAGTCTGCCATACCTACATTTCAGTCTGCCATACCTACATTTCAGTCTGCCATACCTACATGCCAGTCTACCGAATTCTTTGACTCTACATATCTGCCAGACAAACATATCTACAGTTATTTTGTGCAGGGTGAAACCACATCTTGCCAACCCTTTCTCCTATCAAATTGCTTACTTGCTAGTCTATCTAACTCTTTAGCTCTACATTTTCGTTTTCTGTCGATTTTAGATTGCTCGATGTTTCCGATCTTCATGTACGCCGGTGTAAAATTACTTCATAGTCTAACATTTTCTTGACCGTTTCTGTTCCAGTGTTTTGGCCTACTGGGCGTCAACGGTGCCGGTAAGACGACAACGTTCAAGATGTTAACAGGCGATATTTCTCCAACATCTGGCGACGCCTTTGTAAACAATCATAGGTACGGCAAAGAACGAGATTATGTAATTAGAAAGAGGGCTTGGACGTTGGTTTACTTTGAACAGTTAACAGCCTTAGGAAAAAACTTTCGACGGTAAAAAACACGTTAAGTTACTAAATATTTTAAAAGTTGTTTTCGGCTACAACAGTAAAGTTTAATAAGTTTCGAACCCCGTTCATCACCAACTGGCATTTTTATCGTAACATGTGAAGAGCCTCAGAAGCAAAGACAAAGTTCAACAACAACAACAACAACAGCAACAGCAAAACTTTATTTTGCTCAAAAAAAAGTAATTACAAATTGTATTAATAGAAGTGGTTTATTTTTGCAGTTTATGAGAGCACAGACATTTAGAAATAGCAAAAGCTAGTCTGGCTAAACGGCTAAACGTATTATTTATCAGGCTATCTAGCTAAAAGCAAATCTAACAGTATTCTGCCTTTGATGTGTCACGGCCTGGAACTCTTTTCCTGATTCTGTTCGTACCCGGTCCCAGCAGGGTTAATTTCTTTCGAGAAGAAAGGTGAAGGCGATGCACCCTCAGACTCGTGTGTCATTGTTTGATACCTCAGACTAACGTTGACCTGACTGCTTTCTGTAGCATCCTGAGTGACATCCACGGAGCCCACAAGGACCTGGGTTACTGTCCGCAGTTTGACGGCCTGGACGATCTCCTCACTGTCAGAGAACATCTCCAGCTGTACGCACGATTGAGAGGAATTCCAGAAGACCACATAAATAACGTAAGTACGGTGGCAATATACACTACTTTCATAATTTGCCCCATTGACCATTAACAATAACTTCGAGTCGAGTTCAAGCTCCTAGTTCTCATACATTTGCTGCATTTTGTCATTACTGGTCTCGACTCGAAGTTTTTGTTCACGGCCACTGAAACATATTACGAAAGTGATCTGTGTGGCAGCGACTTGCAACCAGTCTCTGGGTCCTTCTTCTTTACAACATATCTACTTCTTCTTCACGCTGTGTGTTTGTGCAGAGAACATTTGTGGAGCAGTTTATAATGGCTGCAAATAGTCCCATTTTTAACTCCAACAAAGGGAAACTTTCGAAACGGCGTCCTTGTCAAACAGTGAAGCAATGTTGTAAGAATTCAAGCAGTGCAGACATGCGATTGTAAGAATCACAGGTCACCCAAGCTCTTAGTTAGTAATGAACAGTCAGTAAACATAGAAGGTCGAATTCAAGAGGTTTCGTTTGGAAACTTGCTCTTAGCACGAATATTGCACGGTAATAAAAACTGAGCTTTCGGGTCTGAAACCGTCGACGACTATTCCAAGAATAGCGCCTGTTTGTGTAGCTGCCTTTCTTTGTAACTTGTGTCAATACAGGTTGTGGATACTTTGATACGCAAAATGAGTTTGTCGACGTATAGAGACAAATGTGCCGGCGGACTGAGTGGAGGAAATAAGAGGAAACTTTCAACAGCCATGGCACTTGTTGGCAATCCGCCCATCATATTCTTGGTAAGTTTCCAACTTTTTCAGCCGAACTACTGATAGACAGTTGATATGAACATTAATTGTAAAAGTAACAACATTTGGTGCATGTTCTTGTGTTATGACTGATTGTGTTTAAAACTCTTTGGTTGTCCACCCAACAACAACAACAACAGCAACAACAACAACAACAACAACAACTACTACTACTACTACTACTGCTACTGCTACTGCTACTGCTACTGCTACTGCTGCTGCTGCTGCTACTGCTACTGCTACTGCTACTAATACTAATACTAATACTACTAATACTAATACTACTAACACGAGCGTTAGAACCGAGCTGTTTTACCTTCATATTTTGACTGGCGTTCGAAAACAAGAAACGGTTTCGATACGATGTGAAAAGTGACAACCGGTTTGATAGAAAACATAGGAAAATAACTTGAGTTGTAATTGTTTTAGTTCAAATAATTCTCATTTCTGCTGATTGAAGCATTCTTTATGTATTTTTTTCCTGTGCAGCAAGATCAAAGCTTGTCGATTGGGCAAATGCAGATTGAGACACTTTTTTCTCGGAAACACACAAAAGTGCTGTTTCGGAGCACGAAATCGCCAACACTGATTTTCCCCTACTGTTTTAGTCGTTCGACCTCATTTTACTGACAGACGGCTATTTTTTGAGGCAGCCATATGCTTCAAACATTTTTACCATCCAGTATAATGAGGTTAGTCCCATGATGCAACGGGCCTAGTCAGGGCGATAAAAATGCCTAATGGGGGGTTTTAAAGTGGGTTTTTACGATACGGTAACCGGAATGCGTAAGGAATTATTCTACCTAATTAAAGCCGAACGTTAATTGATTTATGATTCGTTATGTTTTAACTCTGTTGGTTTGTGTCCCCTTCTGTTTCGTTAAACTCGCATGTGGTCCAATCACTGTTTTATAAAGGAGACTCTTGATTGTTATTTTGGTACCGTGTAACATGCGTTGTTCTTGTGGATGCAGGACGAGCCGACCACCGGAATGGACCCAAAAGCGCGGCGTTTCTTGTGGAACATTATCTCGGGAATGGTCAAAGACGGAAAGACAGTTATTCTCACATCGCACAGGTGAGAATCGAAATAAAACAAGAAGCTACACATTGCCTAACTCGGGCCTCCCGACTATATGTTTGGTAATTCATAATAACAGATTGACACAGAGTATACTTAGCTAGAACATACATGTATGGAGGAAGTAAAAAGTGATTGGAGTCTAAACTCTGGGAAACGTTATCACCTCAAATAATCGCCTCGAACAAGCACCCGCAGCCCCAAAACTCACACACACACAAAGCGGCTGCTCCAGTTCTGAAATGAGCACCTGGGTGCTTAGAGAAATATACTAAACGGTCAGTTTTTTTTTACCACTCTGTTATTCAAATAAAGGTAAAAAGTAAAGTCACCTTGTTTGTTGAAGGTAACAAGTTTTGTACATAGCAATGTGATTCTCGCCGCAACACTCGTCCGATCGTCCGAGACGACTATTATCACGTAAGGACGAGTAAAACAAATTGAGAACTCGTCCTGCTGACATGTGACATCTCGGAAAAAGTACACCATTCGCTTCAGTTCTGAACTCTCAGTGTGAGAATGCTCATGTTTGTATCATTTGGCAGCCATGTTGGGTTATGTAATATCTCCCGATAGCACAGGATTGAGGGCTTAAAAGTCGATGTGATATTCGAGCACGTTGCGATACTTTGAAGGTATTTCCCAGCCACCTCAAAAGAAACCACGGAAAGGAGACATCATAAACGTCTCAGTATACTGAATATACCGGTAATCTGAATCTGGATGTCGGTCATTTTTGACAGAACGGAAGAAAGGAAGACCGTGGTTCGAGTATATCGAAAGCAGGTCGTTAGGTGTTTTTCTGCCAAAAAAGCTATCTTGCAGATACTTAAGTTTGTTGTTAATTGACGTTGATGATTATCGGATACATTCAATTGCTATCTTTCAAAAGAATAAATAACAGATTAGTTGTCAACCGAAGACTTATTTTGCAGATGTCCGAAAGTTTTACCGGACAAGCTTAATGACATGAACAAGTATGTCAAACAACGAATATGGATCCCTGATTACCCTACTCTTTTGAGAAATAAGTTGGTTCTTCTAAGTCTCCCGGCAAGATACCACACAGTCTATCCACGAATGATATGGAGATAGACAGTCCCGAAATAAATACCCTGATTAATCTACCTGATGATCTCATCTACAACTACAATATTACCCCACAGGGAACCTGCAAATAATGAAAATAAAATTCAAACTTCTGAACACAGGTACAAGTACCCATACTTCACAAATCATGATTGTGCAATGGACATCTTTACTCTCCTAGTTAAGCAAACAAACAAACAAAACAAACGAATACGAACCATGTAAAAATATCTGAGACTTGTAAACAGTCCAGTTCCTCAGGCGAGTCTGACGGGGGTTCAGTTTGAACATCAAAAACCCACATGCAGACAGAAAATGCGCGTTTATGTTTTGCTTTAAAGTGTTATTAAATTGCCCAAAAACTGTTTTAGAAACTACTTTCTCCGTCCATGGAAGTTATTGTCAGTTGTTTCTTGTTCGCACATGACCCGCAATTTTCGCGGTCAAACTTGGACTCACCGTCGGACACGTGCAAACAAATTTGTTGTTTGACCTGCAGCACGGCTGGATCCACCAGAATCACAGTTGACTTTAACTAATTTAGTAATTACTTTGTCTTGTAAACGGCGAGTTTCTGAAAGAGAAGCACTGAATCTTTTAAAGACTTTTTCGAAGTACTTTTCTTTGTGAATATTCAAACGCTTTTACGTTTTGGAGCACACATCGACAAGAGTATTCCGTCCGTAATCTTGTTTTTGACTCGCACATGTAACGCGGCTCAAACTGATCTCACGCAACGCTTGCGCTGGACAATCGGGACGCGAAAAATAAAAAATATGAACAGAGTAGAAACTTTCCTTGCGGAGTAATTTGAAAAGTATATACACCTATTTCCCACTCGTGGCTGACCCTTGACTGTGTTTCTTTACAGTATGGAGGAATGTGAAGCACTGTGCAGCCGAGTGGCTATCATGGTGAACGGGAAATTCAAGTGTCTTGGCAGTCCTCAGCATCTTAAGAATAAGTAAGAGCACGTTATAAGTTGTCATCTGTTCATTTAGGAGGTAAATGTTAAAAGCATCTGCAATGACATCTGTCAAGGGAAAAAACCACCTTAGCAAGAAACGAAATTGGAGCTCTCATGCTTTGCGATCTGGGTATTGCTCTATTCACAGGTCAACCTTTTTAGAAACAGCTGTATCTGAGTGGTTAATATGTAACTACATTTTGTGACTCTATTTGGTTTGTACGACCGCTGTACATATTTACTAGAGAGATGATACAACTCTCGACAAGAGGAAAAGGTTTCTTTCTTATTACAACATACGAGAGTTGTTGTTTTTCTCAGAAAATGTGAATGTACCAAAGCATACGAACGGTCAGGTCAAGTAAATGACCCAGTGCCTTTAGTTTAAGCTGTTATTACTCAATTGTCTCACAGCTACACCGTCGTAAATGAATAGTTGCAGTAAGAGTGACTCATTGTCCGTACTTCAGGTTTGGAGATGGCTACACGGTCACCCTGCGAGTTGGAGGAGCTGCCCCTGATCTGCAGTCAGTAGAAGAGTTCATCACAAGTGTCTTCCCAGGGGCAATACAAAAGGTACCCGACATGTGATTGTTTTAAGTATACGTGTATGCGTATGGTATATGTATGTATGTATGTATGTATGTATGTATGTATGTATGTATGTATGTATGTATGTATGTATGTATGTATGTAT
>JAOBYE010706438.1:0-11451 GCA_025403585.1 Parazoanthus swiftii
GGTAGGTAGGTAGGTAGGTAGGTAGGTAGGTAGGTAGGTAGGTAGGTAGGTAGGTAGGTAGGTAGGTAGGTAGGTAGATAGATCTCCGTGGCCCACACGGAGAAAGAAAAAACTCTGACCCCGGTGGGATTCGAACACACGTTATCGGAACAGGTCCGTTGTTCTACCAACTGAGCTACAAGGCCAGATGGGAGCTGGTCGTGGGTAAATGAACACACGTAATGAGGGGTAACCAGTAAGGATTAGCCGCTCAACACTATTTGCCCCACGACCAGCTCCCAGCTGGCATTGTAGCTCAGTTAATAGAGCAAGAGAGATAGGTAGGCAGGCAGACAGACAGACAGACAGACAGACAGACAGACAGACGGAGAGACTACCGCTTGTCACCTTACCGTTCTGCAATATCGAAACTGGGAAATCTGGTGACGGATAGCTGGTGAGCCATAACCGGAAATCTTTGTGCGTGTTCTCCGCAATAATCACTTCTTCGCAGATCTTTTCAAGTCTCGGCATCCATGAAGTGGCAAGATGACAGTTCTGAAGTACCACCCAGGTCCCTTTCTTGATGGCTTGGTCGATCATACGTGCCGCAATGGGACCCTGCGGGAGTATTACAACATGAGTAGTACCGCAGCTAACTAAGCTTTCTCGGACACAAAGTTAATTGGAACTAAGAAAAAGTTAATTAGGTAAGTCAAGATTGTTAAACTTGGAGTTTGATGCAAAATGAGGATTTCTGATAACTAAAATGTTTATTATTTAGTTATGAGTATATTAATACAGCAAAACCTTAACTTCAAGCTCGCCTCAAACGAAATGAGCCAATAGTTCAGCAGAACATGGCACATCTAATACTCACTGAAAATGTGATCTTGATTTAATTAATAATTTTCGAAGTGAGTGTTTAAAAATTCCGATTTCACAGATGTTTCTATTGCTGTGCTGCAACTCTTGCCTCCAGCCATACGTTCTCTGCGATTTTTGTTCTAAAGGTATTTCGCATAGTGCGCTCAATTTTACAGTAAATGCAACTTCATTTAATACGACAAGGAGGGTTAGGGGGTATTTGGGATACTAAGGGGCTCTGTTAAATATAAGATGCACCAGGTAAGGGTTTGGGAAATTGGGGCTGCAAGGGGGGAGGGGTGGTTTGAAAAATGTTTGACCTCTTCAGTTTCTGTCCAATGTAATGTGACAGTACAGACGTTTTTGTTGTTTTTCGGGATAGAGCTTCTGCCCCGTACATAGACCCTAGAACCCGAGAACACTGTATGAGCGTCTTCGACACACTAGCAACGGAGGACAATGGGATTCTCAGGGAAGTTGATGATTTCGCCCTTAGGGCAGTTCATAAATTTCTCTTTTAAAATGGCACAACTTCATCATTTGACAGCGAAAGGGTGCAAGAAAAGACACGTGTAAATTGTGTTGTGGGGAGAAAAGGGTTACTTCACATGTTGAGTACCCGGAAGAGCAGAAAACCCTGTCGAGAGAAGAAAACTTGAACGATCTTATCAATTAAAAGTTAGGGAGATAGACAGGCACCTGAAGCCACAGACAGAAACGTAAGATCAACAGATTTATAGTTGATTCTACATCAGAAATAAGGGCCTGTTTCCATGTGGATAGGGTGACCGCACTAGGAGGGTTACCCTACTAATTGGGCCAGAAATCAGCGTCTCTTCACATGGCAAGAGCTATCCCTAGTGCTAGGGGTAAGTTCTGAACAGTTCTTGGATGTATCGAGTTGCGAATTGCAATTGAGTGCTGCTATTGCAAATAAACAAAAACTTAAATTGGCGGCAAAACAGCATGTTTGGGCGACAAGTCTAACATTATTATCGCTTATGCCTCTTGATGTATTCCAGTATTGTGGACTGGTAATTGTGCCACATAACAGTGCAAATGTCACGTACAGCGTAACCACATTAGACATCCTTACTAGTAGGGCTAGCTCTAGTGCAAGCGTTTACATGCACTAAACATGCAAACAAAAATATAGCCCCAGCACTAGGGTAGCCCTAGGCTCCATGCAAACGCACCGGGGAAAACAATGCCGGACAAGAGTAACCCTAGTACTAGGGTAACCTTTCTAGTAGGGCTGTATCTTTTCCCATGTAAACTGGCCCTAACACAATCAATTCTCCTAACGATTCAGCTGATGACACCTTATCTTGAAAAAATTGAATTTGATTCCGAGTATGGAGACGATGAACTGCTTACTTTTACTCACGACGATGACTGAAGCTTAGCTGAGACATGTATGTCGACTATGGAAAGAGTCACAAGTAATGAAGCAAGACGGCTGGGAAAGGGCTCTCAATTTATGACAGGATGCTTCGGGGGTCCCGAAGACTTTCACTTGTTCTGTCCCAAATCCTCCCCCTCTCCCTTGTTACATTAAATAGACTTTCCCTAAGTATAAACTGTGCCATGCTTTGCCGATTTATGGACACATACGTTGTTTGAATGAGGCAAATTGCAATCACAATCAATGAAAGAAATAAGGCAATCTTATCAAATCCAAACAGCACGATGTGTATTGGGAAACGTCATTTCTCTGGAAATGTGTCAATAAGTTTTACGGGAAAGTAACAAGGCATTTCCCGAATATGAATGCATAATTTTAGTCAATTGAATGAAATCAAAATACACGTACCAGCCTTTCAAGAGCCGCCTGTTCGTTTATTCAAGTGTAAAAAAGCAATTTTAAAGCCCACTTCCTAATTGTTATGGATCTCCGCACCTAAAATAACATAAACAGAAATGTACTTTACCTGTCCTTGTCCAAGAGAGATGGTCTGAATGCGGTTACCACCAAACCCTTTATCATTAGCGAACTTGAGGAGTCCTGCCATTGGATCAGCGCCAGGAGAGAGGACGAAGATGAGTGGTGCGCAGCAGTGTGAGTCGTTATAGCTCAGCTGAAGGTTGAAGGTGGGGGGCTCGATGTACGACCGGCCCATGCTCTCAACTATGAAATCCTGTCAGAAAGAGAAACAAAAATGATTAACTCAAACCCAATTTGCCCTGTAATAATAATAATAATAATAATAATAATAATAATAATAATAATAATAATAACAACAACAACAACAACATCAACAACAACAACAACAACAACAACAACAACAACAGCAACAACAATAATAATAATAATAATTAAACGCCGCTTTCTGTTGGACTATCCAGGCGTTGCTCACAAGCGACACAAATTCATAAGTTGCGTTAGGATGTACTTATATCAGGGCCTGTTGGTATTAGAGTCTGTTCATGAGTCCAGTAAGTGAGCTGGCCCGTTCGGCGAGATGTCGCCTAGCACTTGTTTGACTTATCAAAATTTCTGTGTGTTGATATGAGAAAGTGACTGGACCACATGCCAGATCTGCCAGGTAAGAAAGAGCGGAATCCCCTCATATCCCTCCCCCTTGTCGGAATGTGGATAAAAACACTGTTCAGATAAGGTCAGCTAATTCAAAACGCGCTAAAAAACTGAAAGACATCTGGGATTTGCATTCAGAAAAACAGGTGCAGTGACAAGTAATCAAACACAGACACGAAAACATAAATACACGTAAACGAAGGTACGTGTTTAAATATATATATTAACAAAATGTGACATCTGCTTTAACTAAAACACAATACTTCCTTGTACAACAAATACACACGTGTAATAGGTAAACAGACCGACAATTAGACAAATAAACAAACAAATAGACAAACAGACATAACGCTAGGACGCTGACAGACCGCCAGTTAGAAGATGAACTTCTTACCTGCACCGCGGGAATAATCTTATCTGACCTTAAACATCTCAGTACAACCATTCTGAAATTTAATGCAGATACAACTGCTTTAAACAAGTCCAATTTTATCAGTGACAAATGTAAAACGTGTAAACCGATCACTATAAAAACACTTCGTCTGTTAAATGATAAATCAGTTGCATGTTCAAACATCATTAAGCGATTAACATTAACTTAAAGAGAACGATTCTATTTAACAAACTGAATATGAATTTGGAATGTGTTTCTGAGTGAGTGTGTGTATGGGTGGGTGTGTGTGTATTAAAGAGGGACAGGAAGATAGACAGACAGCGCACGTGCGCGTGTTAGTGGTGTGTGTGTGTGACGTCTATCTTGTTGAAGATAAAAACAAACGAACCGCATTTCCAGTCACCAGGATAATTTTATGATAAAGATTTTGTCGCTGGTAACTGCTTTAAATCGCAAAATAAGCAACTTTCTCAAAACTGAAATAAACGAACCAAAGAACCGTTAGCTGACCAGCTAGCAAACACAATGAGAACCATTTTGATTATCATGTGATTATAGCAAGATTGTTGCTGTTTGTTGCATACGTGGGCGATGTTAATTCCATGTGATCACAATCTCACACAGTCGCTTAGCTTTGCGACACACTTGACTGAAATCCGTTTCACTAGCAATTCAACTTCAAAATGTTCAAATTCTAAATCTTTTCCATCTCCATAGCGGTCATGAAGACCTATTGAACTGCTCTATCGAACCAGATACAACTTCTTGACCACTGACCTGTCTAACCCAGACAACACATCCCAAGGGTCTGGCATTGTCTCGGACTGAGGAGTTAAGGAATCGTAAAATGTCTTCCAACCCGGGTCAGACAGTGCTGAAGGTAGAAAAACAAAATATAACCTCTTTTTTAATAAAAAAACAAAAGTGCAATTAACTACACCTACAAAGTTTTTTAATAGCCAAAAGTAACTTTCCTTTTATGTACTGGAATGCAATGCATTTGAATAAGAATTTTAGTCAAAATTTTGATTTAACCAAAACAAGCATTAATACATTTTTGAAAAGAAAGTAATAAAAAAATAATCTTCTTATCATTTGAGGGATCAGAAAACACAAAACTACCGTTGCTAAGAGTATAAAGACACAGATAGGAATATCGTAGGGGAGCAAAACCTTTTTGAGGGCATGACGGTTAAAACTTTATCAATTGTACTGATGTTATGCATGGCACTTCATGGCACAAAGCTTAAAGAAAACGGTCCCTTGTCAGCTCACGAACTCAGAAAAAGTGATGGCATTTAGCCCTGACACACGACGCGACTTTGAACGCGGATTTTGTGCAGAATAATCAGACGTTGCGCAGGGTGTCAGCTCCTTTGGACCTTTCGCACGTTTCCATATTGTGCACTGTGCAATACTGTGACTTGTACCAGGGCTCTAATTCTTAATGAAATCTAACACAAAAGTATGTTTTGGAGTTTTTATCCAGTGATGCGAGATAGTTAAGATGCTGGCCTCAGCAAGATTCAAGTAGTAGTTGCTCGTAGTTTAAACTCAGAAATGAAACAAAGCTCGACATACTTCTATTTGTTTTTGAGCTTAAGTGAAGCTACAAGATGTTCGAAAATTGTCCAGTCAGATTGCGCGCGCGTGCTTGACTCGCCAGTAAAAAATAGCGAACGCGCGCGCGTAACGGAAGAAATGAAAACCATAGCAAATTCCGGTTTTAAGTTTTCTTGAAAGGAAAAGTATGAAGTTTACTGAGCTTGAAACAGTAACAGGTTGAGATAACATACTCTTTCAAACGCAACAACTTACAGTCTTTTAGCCCCTTCAAGTTAGGAAGATCCGAAGCTCTTACAATTTCGGACCAGGACTTATCTCCCAACCACTCCGGGGAGGGGTTTGGGAACGGGTTGTCAAGGGCAACACCACCAGTGAGAAGGAAGCGCCACACCTGATCGTCAATTTTGCCTCTGCGAGAAAAAAAAACATCCTTGCAATCCGCTCTGTCATCAAATACTAACTACTAAAAAACTAGTTACAATAAGAATTTATAATATGCAAAAAAATTTGCCCAGCAAATAAGAATTCAACACTTTCAAAAATATAAATTTGATGGATATCTTTTTTTTTTACTTTTGGAATGTATTAATGGTTCTACTTGTCGTTTTTTTAATAACAATAATAATAATGATAATAATAATATCAAAAATAATAACAATAATTATCATTATTACTATAACTATTACTACTACCGAAAGACGCCGGTTACGCACCCTCCCCTCCCCAGATCATTTAGAAACCAGTGAAGGATGCGCCCCACAAGTCTGACTTACGATGCCATGATAATTACAATTGCGCTGAACAGAGTTACTCGGATCGAGAGTACACGACCATCAAGTAAAAAAATAATTGGGTCGATTCGTTAAATCTGAATGAAGTTTGAGTCGAAAGGGGCGCAGAAGCTGGGGCTGTCTTTGGGAACAGTCGTTTACTGCTATATTTACAATTTCTTGCGGGAAGACTGCTCGACGAAGAAATCAAGCTGGGTGGTCTGGGGTGCTAACAGCTACTTGGCGCTTGCTTCCTCCAGTTGTTGAGAGACGAAAGTTCATTCGGACGAGTGGCGCACATGCAGTTCATTGTTTTGCATCACCAGGTTTTTATCAGTGAGAATATAATTATCGAGGCATTGTAAACCCCGGGTGTAAACCCACACACATACATGTACCAATCAATAAAAAATGATTATATTCTACTCGTTCGACTTAAATATGTTGGTACTGTCACTTGATGGGCTCTCACGGGTTGTTTTATACTAGTC
This sequence comes from Parazoanthus swiftii, assembly GCA_025403585.1. Lineage (NCBI taxonomy): Eukaryota > Metazoa > Cnidaria > Anthozoa > Zoantharia > Parazoanthidae > Parazoanthus > Parazoanthus swiftii. The sequence continues at coordinate 6,604 of JAOBYE010706438.1, forward strand.
CATGTACTTAGACAGTCAGCTTGCTTTCTATCATAATTTGTTGAAACCTGTTTAAAGAGTAGTGAGAATGCGGCATAATTAAGACGTTTTGGGTACATTTTTATCTTGGGAAAATTTCCTCTTACAAAGAAGACGCTTCCGTGTCTCTAAACGTATCTCAGTGAGCGTATTCTTCACAATATCCCAGGGCAATGAACTATAACCTTGTGCACCAATGCACGGCCTTTCACGTATCCCTGCTCTACCTTAAGATGCTTGTAATGATTGAGAAAACCAAGATACTTTAGTTTTATGACAGACACAAGCCTAACATTTAATTATTTAACCACTAATGCACGCCTTGTTAACCTGAAAAGACCCCTAGGTGATCAAAAACTCATAATAACACATTAGACTGTACTTACTTTCCCTTCATAATCCCAACAGTGAGAATGAAGGAAAACAACAGCTTGTCTTTCTCAAACAGAGAGCGACACACGTTTGAGTAGATACTCAGTGTGAAGTGATCATTGAGAAACTCTATCCTCTCCTCCAAGTCTGGAGAGGGTTGGCTGTTACTGATGGACTGAAAAGCAAAAGAAAGAGAGTTAGTCAAGCTACAACTACGTTAATTAGGTCATTAATACGATTGCTTTTTTCAAATATTCCACAGTTCCCTGCAGACTCTCCTTTAATCTAAGAACTAATTTATATTACGCTGACTGATTTCGCGTGCTGTGATTGGTCAATTTCAGGTCCGTAATAGCGATACGGACCTCTATCTCTGGAGCGGCTGTCATTTCCAAAGTTTGTTAACTTTTAAATCTCTTGATCACCTGTCAAAACGTCAAATGATTTCGTTCCTTTCTCGGCCTCACTTGCTTCAAATAATCAAAAAAACCATATAATAAACATATTATTAGCCTCACTTGCTCGGTCCGTACGGCATGATATGAATCCTCGTTTTTTCCTTCCTAGTTTTCATGGCCCGCGCGTTTCGCGCTTGGGCCGTAAAAGGAAGGGAAAAAACTCGGTCCATAACTTGCCCTACGGACCGAGCACTCGGCCAATAAATACGAAGCGCGAAGCGGTACGCGAAGCGCGCGGGCCATGAAAACAAGGAAGGCGGCAGAAAAACGAGGATCCATAACTTGCCGTACGGACCGAGCAAACGAGGCTAATAAGATGCTTATTATATGGCTTTTTTGAATTATTGAAGCACATTAGGCTGTAAATGACAGCCGCTCCAGATCTAGAGGTCCGTACGGCTATTAAGGGACCTGAAATTGACCAATCACAGCACGCGAAATCAGTCAGCCGTATAATAAGAGGTACGCATGCTTTTCTATCAGTCTTGGCTGGTTTCATCGATGAACAAAAATAATGATTCTGATTTCACTGGTTTCATTGAGGAACGAAGAAAATGTAAAGTATGCTTCTGATTTGGTTCGTTTCATCTAGGAACGAAAAGAGTGTATGCAAGTCATCCTTAGTTTGCCATTTATAATGCAATGCCTATAAACTTTTTCCCCATTGAAAACAAAGTACACAGAAACTCAGCAAGTTTTACCTGCAGGTAAAGATTGATGAACCACGTGAGCGAATACTGATACATGGGTTCAATGTTGGCCAGATCTGAGATGCAGAAGAACAGAATTGATGAATGGACCGCTACGGGTTTGTAACCGTTACGAGTTTCGTCAATTTCCTTCTCAGTGGCTGTGGCAATTTCCTGGAAAAAGGCAAAAACAAAGCACAAGTCAAAAAGTATATGTTTCTCAATAATATAGTGTGGTTGGTTCGATAGTTATAAGTCGTGCAGAATCCAAAAACAAATGTGTCAACAATTTCCAACTATACTATAACACACCAAGTTGTCTAATCATAATCATAATCATAATCATAATCATGATCATGATCATCATCGGCATCACTATCGTTATCATTATCATAGTCATGCAACTCTGCCTCCCAAGTGAGTTTTATTTCCTTTTTTTAAACACAAAGTGAGTCCGTGTTTAGATAAAAAATGAGTCCGGTATCTCTTGATGGAGTTGGGATAGGTGAAGGGTATGTTTCCTCTCTTCGGGCCTGGAAGTTTCCACGGACGAATGTCAGAACTAATCTGGTCATTGGCCTATCTATCACCAAATACCTCACCTGTTTTGCAGAGATTTCCTCTGACAGAACTTTTGAGGAAGACAGGATTTTAATTGCTGTTTCATCCTCCAAAATGTTACCCTAAACACAATTACAAGGAACAAAACAACCATTATAATTGGTGCATGTCGTTAAAACGAAGTTTACAAACATAATCACATTTTGAGTTTCGTCAATCATTACTCATGTTTTTAATACACACTATAAAAACAGTTTTCAACAGCACACTCAATTCTTGCATTGACTTTGCACCAAAGTTACAAGACGAATACGAGCGTAAAAGAAGGGAGAAGGGTTCGATGTAACAACCATATCAGTTTGAAAGACTTCTGCATGAGAAAGTTTAACTGCATTTACCAGTCTAATGCTGCTGATAACTCAAAAATTCTTGCCAAAGTAACGAGTGTGTCCCGATCACCCTGCCCTCTACCTCGTAAAAAAGTTGTTTTAAATGCCAAACCAAGTTGGCAAGCCTTAAATCACATATCAAAAACCCTGGGTCAAAAACTTAAAAAACCTGAGGCATTTAATAGAGATGAAGACACCACAACATACCTCTGATGACGACAACACTTCCAGGATCTTGTCCTCTATTTCTTTTAGCTGCATGGGTAACAAACAAACAAAACTAACCTGAGAATTTGTACGACAAAATGACAGGTGGTAACTTTTGGAGGGAAAAAACAACCCCTCTTTATTTTTAGAAAATTCGAAATCTTGAAATGTCAGAAAGTTCCAAAACTGATCGAGATGACAATTCCCATGGTTAACACGGCTGGATTTTCCGACATTCCTCGAATGAGATTGAGATAATTTCCGAAAATATGCCCACTGTAAGTCGGTCACTGTGTAAGAAACTTTGGTCAATTCAATCTTCATAATTTATTTGAACAAATTCCAGATGGCAGAGAAGCTTACAAGTGCATAGTCGCCCCCGTCTCAAAGTTATTTTTCGTCCAAAAAACTGAGAAATAAAAAGCAAGAATGCTAATATACCACACTCAACTCCTGGGCTTTTATAAGTTCGTAAAGGGTTTTAGATGGTGGAGGGCGTAGAGACGGTACCAATAAATCGTTTCGGAATAGCAAATACTATGTGAGAAATAACAAACACCATGACCTACGGCTATGATTAAAGCTCAACTTGCCTGATAGCTTCCTAACTTTGGATTTGTGTAATGAAACAAAAAAGAAAGTGACATGTCATAAGTTGGATAAGTTTTGTGCCGCAAAAAAGGCTCCTCTGTACACTGGAACGTAACGATTTTATGTCGGCACAAAATCTATTATCGGGTATAGTGCAAATGAAGTCTTACTTTCCCAAAATAGACGTAAAGAACATCATATCTGAATGTTTGTCTGACCTGTTTCTTGTTGGCAGCACTCTCAAGAATCAACTCGTTCTTTTTCTCCTCTAGCTCCGGTTTCTCTTTAGCGGCTACGATACCCAACAATTGATCTTCCAGCCCGAGGGGGGTGATCATGAAATTCACTAAAGTCACCTTCACGGAGATCTCAGGCAAGTAGTGGGGGTTGCGCAGGCGTGTTGTAATGTAGAACCGGAAGTCCCGCGAATATTCAATACTGTTCTCCCCCAACTTGAGGTACTGCAATATGGCAAAGAACTGGATTAAATTGTGATTACAATAATAATAATACTATCACAACCTCTAATACAATTCACAGGGTTCCCATCCTGAACCGAACATGAAGTTTAAGCCTTGTTGTGTGCTTAAGTCAATGGTATTGTTAATAGACATTTACAAAAAAATATATAATCAATTATATTACATATTTACAACTACTTTTACCTGTAGATACCCGACAGCGTAAAGACTAATTTTGTTCCCAAACTTCTTTCCTACTTTATTCGGGCAGATGTGTTTGAAAATTAGTTCAGAATGAAAATGTACAGAAAAGCTTTTTTCTTAGAAGTTGTGAGTAGTCTTCGTGTGACACGTCACAAGTTTGTATACGACGATTTTGGTTGTGTAGTTAATTTTGTAAAACGATCTCTATCTTTCCTCTAAGAACAGAGAACAAGCCGTCGATTGTATAGTATATAGTATCCTCAGTACACCACGTGTTACCTCCACGCCTCCTCTAAAAACTAAGGTATCCTCAGTACACCACATGTTACCTCCACGCCTCCTCTAAAAACTAAAGTACTCTCAGTACACCACGTGTTACCTACACGCCTCCTCTAAAAACTAAAGTACTCTCAGTACACCACGTGTTACCTACACGCCTCCTCTAAAAACTAAAGTACCCTCAATTCACCACGTGTTACCTCCACGCCTCTTCTAAAAATTAAAGTACTCTCAGTACACCACGTGTTACCTCCACGCCTCTTCTAAAAACTAAAGTACCCTCAATTCACCACGTGCTACCTCCACGCCTCCTCTAAAAACTAAAGTACTCTCAGTACACCGTACCACGTGTTACCTCCACGCCTCCTCTAAAAACTAAAGTAATCTCAGTACACCACGTGTTACCTCCACGCCTCCTCTAAAAACTAATGTACTCTCAGTACACCATGTGTTACCTCCAAGCCTCCTCTAAAAACTAAAGTACTCTCAGTACACCACGTGTTACCTCCACGCCTCCTCTAAAAACTAAAGTACCCTCAGTTCACCACGTGTTACCTCCACGCCTCCTCTAAAAACTAAAGTACCCTCAGTTCACCACGTGTTACCTCCACGCCTCCTC
>JAOBYE010706449.1:0-11451 GCA_025403585.1 Parazoanthus swiftii
TCGCCCCCTCCCCCCGGGAGAATGATATGGATGATATGTCGCTTTCTGTTTCATTTGCAGGCAGAAGCAATCCTGGCAAACATCGGATATCCTAACTTCCTAACGAACAAGACAGCATTGGCTCAGACGTATAAGGTGGTTTATGTTCATCTTTTGTCTTGCTTGACGTTCCCCTTACTTTTGAAAACAATGTCGGTTTCTGAAGTATCAAAAACTACTAACGTCCGACAATTGCTTTGGAATTCTCGACAGCTGACTCAAAAAATAGGGCACACTTGTTTTTTTTAAAAAAAATAAAATCGCTTTAGGCGAAATCGGTTTTGTTAAAGCACAGTTAATACGAACCAGGCCCCGGCTTCCAACCAGGTAAACCGTCCCCGTATAAGCGTCCACATGCAAGAGTTTACATGAACCCGCTGATGCGATCCGGGCCAGCCGTTTTGCCTGGTAACTCGTCTCGAAACCCAGGTTGACCTGCCTTGAGGGTTGAAAAAATGTGAAAATCTACGCAAAAGTTCATGTAAAATGTGGGCCTCGTGGCTATTTATACAGCATCTAAACAGTTAAGAGATTTTAATTGTCTTCTTGTTAACAGTTCAGCGTGGACAATAGAACGTACTTTGCAAACATCCTACAGAGGTACAACTTTACTAGCACTTTGAGTTACGCCAAGATTGACAAACCTGTCGACCGATCGAAGTAAGTAACAAAACGAGTCTGATATTACGTAGACAATAATCGTGTTCAGAATAATTGAGAAATATAGGCAAAATGTTATGAAACCATGGAAATCAAATTATAGCACGTTAGCATTATTAGAGGTGTTAGATGGCCCATAAAAGACACGAATAAATAGCTTGCGAAACTAATCAAACCACTAAAATGAAATCTTATATCTAGAATACCTTAGTAGATTGGATCTTTCAGCTTTGGATATGGAAGCGGACTCATTAATCATAAATCATGTAAAAAAAATTTGGAAGCAGTCATATAGCTTGGTCTTTGAAACTTACGGGACGAGCAACGTTAAATGAATAATGAATAAGCTCAAATTACTGTAGAAAGAGATAAGGAGAACATTTGTAGATGAATTACGAAACACTGAAACTAGAAAGGTTGGCAACCATGAACTTCTAAAGTTCAATAATTTCGTGTTCACCCACGATTCAGCTGGTAAGTATTTGTGGGTTTTGATAAGCTAGAAAAGGTACCTAACCATTCTCAAAACGATCTTGACCTGTCCTAACCAAGCTGTACCGTTTTCCAATGGCAGGTGGTTTTTTCCTCCCTCGATTGTGAATGCATTCTACAGTCCATCAGCCAACAAAATTGGTAAGGGAAAATTCCGACATTGAGATTATGTTTTCAACTTTTACACAACTTTTTAAAGATTAATCAATACTGAAAGGAGGCTTTAATCGGAGATAAGAATGAACTCATCAACTTCAGTTATTTTTGTTTTTTTGTATGATTGTTGTCATGGAGACTTTTTTCTATACAATTTATTGTAGAATCGCATAGTAGGGATGAATCTCGCAAGCTGATTGGCTAATCAACGGATAGATGAGAAAGTATTTAGCATGGAATCGCATGTTTTAAGTGTGAACTGAGCCGAGACAACGATTGAACTAAAGTTTGACAAAGTTAAAAGAGTGACACTCTTTTGTTTCAACAGAGTTTTGTTTGTTGACTTTACTACACGAAGTGAGGCACAGTGGAATACTGTGTCTGATGTCCGAATGTCATAGATTTTTTCAAGGAAATTCATTTGATAACGAGAATGAAAAAGAACTTGATGATCTACGTTTGAATTTGAATCATTTTTTCTTCGGGATGTCAAGTAGCTTACAAACCTTCCTTTTTGGGGAACATTGGCAGCAAATGCGGAAGTTTATATGCCTGTAAACAATAGCAATTTTCTTGCTTTAGATGATGCTCTATTATCTTCGGTAGAACTCTTCACTAGTGGAACTTTCAACATTTCTCATCCGATCAGCAATTCATTGTCAACATTCTTTGAAAACAACAACTTGTTTGATCTGCGGAACTACTAAAAGCGATGCAAAATAATACATATGAACTCTGGCTAGTTTTTGAAAGTGTTGAACTCTTGATGATTTGCTAAAAAAGTGCATTTGCCAAATTCAAAAGCAACACATAATAGTAGAAACTACTTACAGTTACTTGCTTAGCCGATTCATTCTGTAAACATTTCTTCATCTTTCCGAAAGTCGACCAGCTTCGAACAACCGCATTGTTGAAGTCAGTTAGATTGGAGATTCACTGTTTATAAGAGCCTCAAAAATCCCGTTGTCTGCAGGGTTATGCACTTTCAAATTTCATCCAAGATTATTGTTCAAGGAGACATTTGAGTTGCTAAATTGAAGGGAAAATGCAGTAACATCTTGCAAAATGTTGCAAGCGAACGCCTACGCATTTGACACAGCTTTGAAAAAGGAGGGAATTTTACTGCCTTTTCTTGTTGGCGACACGCGCGTGGAGTAAACTCAAGCTAGCGAGATTCATCTCTACCATGCGATTCAAGGAAAACCCATTGCCTGACTCGTGTGGAATCCCCTCGTCAGGCAATGGATTTTCCTATACATGTAGCATGCCAAATTAAACATTCTAATTATTAACGGAATGATAAATCTTGGAAAACCAAATATCCCCCCCCTTTCTTGATGCCTTAGTCTTCGTCGCCCAAGGCTTGACAAATCACAAAATCCCTTAGGATATCAGTTTCATTAAAAACCATAGCTTATGGATGTGTTAATTTACTCCTATTGCAGTTTAAACTCGTGCAAATCCGTTCTTTACCACCCCTCCCCTCCTTACCCCAGTTATCCGTTTACTTGAGCCTGTGTCTATTCTTAACAGTCTTTCCTGCTGGAATATTTCAAAGTCCATTTTATGACCACGCCTTTCCAAAGTAAGTAAATTTTCTTAGTTGGTGGTGAATAGTATGTTAAGTTATCTTGATCACTTGAATTTAAACGACTTTCTTAACAAGCTGCGTCCTGTTTAGAACTAAACGTTAAAAGGTAGGTTTAAACTTAACATTGTTTTTTGTTGCAATTCGCCTCATTAACGTATTATAGCAAAAAACCAATTTCAAGAATTTTAACAAAAAAGTGTCCATATAATCAAAAGGCATATTTGATACTCCGTGCCTCTGAAACGTTGAAAGCTACAGAAGATATAGCTATAAGGCTGGCGACAAAAATTGCTACAACCAATAGAAATCTCCAATTATTTGGAAATTTTTAAACATTCAATTTTTCAAAGTTTCCTGTATATCAAGCTGGCATTTTCAGTGAGTATTACTTGCCCATACTATTGCAATATGACGTCACAACCTATCTATATTTTTTAAACTCTCTAAGAAGTACTTATACTACAGTTTTAGGGTTTACCTGAAGTGATGCTGTTTAACAATATGCTTCTAAGCAACTTAAATTATTAAAATAATTTAGTGAAATATATCAGCATCAGGAAGAGATTGGTGAGTGACAATACAGGCAAAACGAAATGTTAACAAACCCTATTAAGACGCTTACAAACTCCGTGACAATCTTTTCGATTAAAACTATAACTAAATTATTCTTGTTGTAAAATATACCAAGTAAAGTTAAACAGAAAATATTTCAGGCATTTCTCAGTTGAACTGTGATATTAAGTACCAGAATGAAATGACGTCTGTCGAATCTCCAAAATTCAAGCTGTCCTCAAACACACTGGTATAATTTCAACAACTGTTGCAAAAATTACATCCACGAGCAGCAAATGCAGTTCAATATCAAGCAAATCTCAGCTGGGAATTACAAAATCACAACTTGGTAGCATACTCTTACATTTTTATAGTCCTGGTACTTAGCTGGAAACCTGAGAGTCCCCAGTCCTCATTTCATTCCTTCCTGCACCCGAAGAGTCTCTCCTTCCTTTAATGGTTCCAAGTTTTCGGCATGCAGAATTGTTATGGTAACGTTTCTGCTTCATCTGTCTTTCGATCAAGTTCGCATGCACAACTCGTGGGCCATAGCACTCAGGCTTCAACACTTCTGTGGTTTGTGGGACTGCGCTCCTAAGCCGTCGACCCATCAGAAGTCGTGCCGGTGACTTTGACTAACACCATCTGAGGGTGTGTTTCTGTAGGCAAAGAGTGCGAGATAGGGATCGTTGGTTTTCTCCAGCATTGCTTTGACCGACTTAACTGTTCTTTTTTTGTTGGACACCGGCTTTTTCAGTTGGCCTTGGCATTTCTCCAATGGTTCTTACTTTCTCTGGATCAGCCTTCAAACCAGATGTATTTAACTTCTTTCTCTTCAACGATGCACTTATTTGATTCAACCGCAGCATGCTGTCCTGAGCCCGTTAAACTGCCTCTCTCAGATTCGCATCATATTCTACTTCAGTCTTCCCATGAACTAAAACGTCATCCATGTTGACCTCTACTTGAGAAACTCCTTCGAAAACATACTTCGATTCATTCGTCGCTGATATACTTTTGGGGCTGACAAAATTTCCATGGGCATGCGAAGATAGCAATATCTCCGAAAGGGGATGTTAAAAGTCAGAAGCTTACTACTCTCTGTGTTCAGATGTACCTGATCAAATGCTTTCTCAGCATCAAGTGTTGAAAAAAATTCCCAGAGTTTCAACAAGAAGTGGCAAAGGATAGTGTTTACGTTTTATGGCTGAGTTCAAATCTCTTGGATCATTACATACCCAAAGTGAACCGTCTGGTGTGTCAACACACACTAGACTGTTCAGTCTGCAGACTCGTTAATGAGTGTTTTTCTCAATAATTCCTTGATTCTCCATGCAGTTAAACACTTGCTTCAATTTATCACTCTTAGCACGGGGCACTCTCCTGAGTGCATGGACTACAGGAGTTAGATAACTGTCTAGAGTGATATAATAATCACCCAGTAGTCGTCCCATCCCCTGGAACACTTTTGGAAGCTCGCAGCACTTGCATTACCATTGCCAACTTCTGCATGCTTCGGGTAAGAGCTGGAGTGGGCCATTTTTTGGACCAGTTTTGGACCAATGTTTTGATTAACATGATATGCTATTATACATGCTCGCTCACTACATCAGCAATTATTAATTTTGTTTATTTAAATTAAACGCAGTATCTCTCAGCTGTACGGCACCGCAACATCAGACTGAAGTCATGCTTGTACTGCAATATTTTAATGTATCGCATTGATCCCACTAAGGAAATGAAAACCGAAGGCCATAGTGAACACAACCCAGTTTACGGCGGTTTAAAGCCTGCCCAGAAACAAAGATTTCCTGGAGTAAACACAACTCGTTGAATCTCGATCTTCAACCATTTGTAATGATATAACCTCTTAATATTCTAAGGAGAAGCAAATGTACGAACTCTTCATTCTTCTTCTTCTTCTTCTTCTTATCGTTATTATTATTATTATTATTATTTTATTATTATTGTTATTATTATTATTATTATTATCATCATCATCATCTTCATTGTTTGTAATCATTATTATTACAATATTTCGATTTTGCAGACTTTTGCCGGTAATTGTTCCACTGAAAAATGATCCTCGACATTTCTATCCAGATCTCTCAACTACGGCGGACTAGGAACGATCGTTGGTCACGAAATCACACACGGTTTCGACAATAATGGCAAGTCATAAGTTATAGAAAATGTTGACTCGGTCCATGACCAGTTTAAGCTGAGTTTTTAGCCTCAATTTCAATTTATAAAGGCATTATTTCTTTGATGACATCAGTCTTTACGTCTTAACCTAAATATCTATCTATCTATCTATCTATCTATCTATCTATCTATCTATCTATCTATCTATCTATCTTTCTGTCTGTCTGTCTGTCTGTCTGTCTGCCTGTCTGCCTGTCTGTCTGTCTGTCTATCTATCTATCTATCTATCGACCTATCTATCTATATATGTCTTTATATATCTTATTATAATATTGCAATATTGCAACATTTAAAGCACTCCCTCGACTTCCCACATTTAAAGTTACTTTGCAGCCTCTATATTTACAATAACCATATCTTTCTTTTTTATTTTATTTTTCTGTAAGGTCGGAAATATAACAAGGAAGGAAATCTAGTGAAGTGGTGGACAAACACCTCAATCGCAAACTTCACAACAAAAATCGAGTGCTTTGTCAAACAGTATGGGAACTATTCAGTGTTCAATGTTTAATGTTTCGCACAAAAGGGCCAAAGAAAAAAACAACATATGATTACACGAACGCTCACAGTTTTCATACTTCAGGGCGAAGCCTAAAACATTACTGTTTTACTGTGGCGGCTGTACTGATACACCGAGATGGCAGTCAAAAATGTATTTCACAAATAGAAGGTGTAATAATAATAATAATAATAACGGTTTATTTGACAGTCTAATAAAATAATTGGCTCTTCAAAGTTTAGAAATTGATAACTTTGATCAACAACGGTTGATATGGTATGATTTTTGCGTGAGGTTTGGTGCAAACTGCTGACGTTTCGAGCATTGGCTTTTCGTCAGAGCAGACCAATATCCAGCTTACTCACCAGCGCAGAAAAACAGTTTTTTTTTTCAAAGTTAGTCTTCAAGAATAATTAATAGTAAACTTGGCTTTGCGTGCGATTTCTTTTTGACTGCCGTATTTTTTTTGTTACTATTAATATGTCAGCTGGATGGTAGACAAACGTTAGGAGAGAATATTGCTGACAATGGCGGCATTAGACAGTCTTATCAGGTAAGTAACAGATAGCCAACAAAACCGGACATGTATACTACCGAAACGAAACGCATATAACACTTGTACATTTATATAAATTCCTGTACTTACATACTCATACATACATACATACATACATTGTTATCTTTTTCCGTCTCTCTGCAAATCTGCCCATTGTTTTGTTTGTAATTTGCTGCTAACAACAATCACAAGCTATTTTCTATTTATCCTATTGAACGGACAGGTTTACAACACTTCACCCAAACATTCGTAGCTTAAAAAATCACTCTAAAAATCTTGAAGAATAGCTCGATGCCCCTAATTCTCCTTTCTCAAAATGGGCTTCTCGAAAACATGGCTTGATAATGACACATGCTTAATTTATATAATTTTAATAATTTATATAATGTTGATCACAAATCATGTCTGCAAGGATCTTACTCAAATAGCCTTCTTGCTACACCCACTACATCTTTTGAAATAACCAACATGGTGAACTTCCTTAAGACTAGTAGCAGTGCAGGTGCTGATGAAAAATTAAAAGCCTGTATTTATCTAACTGCCACCCCTTTAATTTATCTAACATTTGCAGTTTATCCCACTTCCGTGGTATCTGTTCGGATAAACTGAAAACTGACAAAGTCATTTTATAAAAATGATGATGCTTCTAGAAAAAGTTGCATATTGAGGGGATTTATTCAAAAAATTGCAAAATCCATAAGTGCCATAAACAAATCCAGACAGTTCTTTCTCAATAAGACTCAATGCATGCTCTGAAATTCCTTATTACTTCCTTACCTGCAGTATTGTACAATTATATGGACATCTACGTATACTTGTAGTTCCCATCTGCAACCCTTAGATGACAACGTACGTGTATCATGCAAACTATCTGTCAGAGACGGGGAATTTTCAACATTTGGCGCCTTAGTTGAGCACGTCGCCAATATATCGTCAAGTCGTCGCCCGTTCATTTCACATTTGAAGCTAGTTTTGAAGGCTGGAGAGAAACAGACAAAAAGAAAGTACGCAGTGCGAAGTATCGAGAGTGATTCGGCCGGTTTAAGTAGGATTTGAATACAGCTGAAAAGCTTCCAAAGAGTAAGAATAGATACGAATCGTCAAATCTTTCAAAGCTTCCAGTTGATGAAGATAAGCAGAGTTTGATGAAGACTCAAATCTCCGCGGACTTGAATATCTGACTGATGAGACTAAAACAAGGGGTATTACTAATATGAATATTGAGTAACGCAGTAACGGGAAAGTGAGTAACGCCCAAAAATCTTAAAGGGTAACTGAAATTTTAGAAAATAATTAGCAAGTATGTTTATCGTTTTCTAAATTCATCACCCCTCAAGATTTTTAGTCTCTATTGTTTAACTTTTTAAACAAAGGCCTACACTTTTTTCAAGAAAGGTTGCTCTTTCAAAACATCAAACATGAAATGCATGACGTGGTGGAACTCTGGAAATATTAGCACCTAAACAAGGAATTGGTGATAAGTGTGCGTGTATTCCGTAAGTTTTTCTCACTTCTGAATTGCATCAACTGCTCCACACTTACATGCATACTAAGAACGAAGGTACTGCATGGTTGCGGTACTCCCAGAATTTTTGGGTTTTCACTCAATCCCCGGGGATTCAAATGACAAAGGGCACGGCGGCCATGTTGGTGTCCCCAACAAAAGAAACTTATTACAACTCTATTGTATAAGGGCACCAACATGGCGGCTCTGACATCACGTGAAAACTAAGAGAAATCTTGGGTCTTGTCTTTTAGGCTTTATGTTTTTCATGAGCAACCTTTCTTGACTCAGGAGTAACTCAGAACCTCAAATACAGTTAATTTTAACACCTTAATTTGTATCTCTTCAGGCGTATCGGAACTGGGTGGCAAAGCACGGCGAGGAGGCGCCACTCCCTGGCCTCGACCTCAATCACAATCAACTGTTATTCGTTGGCTTTGCACAGGTCCGTTCAAGTGCAGCTTTATGCTAACAACTTTCATGTTCTATGTATGTTCTCCACAATCCATAAAAAAAAACTAATCAATTGCAAACATTCTATAAACGATGATTCTTAAAAGCCAACTTTTATTTTTAACAAGTTTGCTAGCTCCCGGTCCCAAATCACCAAAGTACACACAAAAACGACACTATTTATTGATACCTTCCCTTCACGGTGAAACCAACTATTACGGACAACGCCCAAATATGTAGGGCTACTTGACCTATGAAGTTTATGTCTTAAACAGTTAATGTAAAGAATCTTCAAAAAGAAACATTTTTTTAAGGGCAAACCTGGTCGGGACTTTAATACAAAAAAGCCAGAAATTTAGGAGATACGCGGGCCGTTGGGTCGTCTGATGGCTATACTCTATACTCACTCCGTGCTAAGGCTTACACAATAGATGTGAAGCGAGGAGGATTGGGGCGGGCCGGGCTAATCAAGAACTCAAAGAAGACTGATCTATTTGTTTTTATAATTAAGAGATATAAATAAACTTGTTGTTGCTGTTGCTGCTGCTGTTTAGTGAGTGCGTGCATTTGTGCATTTTGTGTGTGTGTGTGTGTGTGTGTGTGTGCCTGTGTGTGTGCTTGTGCGTGTGCCTGTGTCAGTGTGTATGTGTGTATTTGTGTGTGTCTATGTGTTTGAAAGTGTGCCGGGGCCATGTGTTGCTAAAAGCAATAAGAATCAAACAATGGTACAAATCCATTTTATTTGTTTTTGCAGGTGTGGTGTAGTTCTTTTAAAGAAACATCTGCGATTAACATGATCGAATTCGGACGCCACAGCCTGGGAAAATATAGGCATGAATAAAAGAAAGATATTTCCCAATACTCTAACAAAAACAGAGCACACAAGAAACAACACATGGTTTGTATCTATATAGAGTCTTGTAAGCAAGAAGAATTTGTAAGTCACAAAACGAATTGTGTTAACTGGGAATAAAGTTACACTGTTCTACTTTTGATACGAATGGAAAGTGTGAAGAGCTTCTTTTTATCAGTTCGCACGGGCCTGTCCGTCAAAAGGATTCGCTATAGTGCGTAGTAGAGTGTGTTTCTTTATAACTGTGCAAGGCGTCATATCGGGCGACGTTTTTCGAAAGTGGGGTGGAGAAACTTAGGGACTTTGCAGTATAGGACGGAAAAAAAAATGTTTTGAGAAACGTATGTGCTAAATTTACGTCTGAAAGTTATTTGAAATACATCTGCAAAGTTTTCCGACTCCAATGTATCGGTCCATCCATCAATCTAAACATATGTATATATGTGTGGTGGCCTAGACCAGTGGGTCCGCCTTGGAAGTAAAGGGCGCTATGAAAAGACTTCGTGTTTCCATAGTGCCTGGCTATGCAATGCTGAGGGCGAGACAGCTGTCAAATGCTGCAACTTCCTTGGTACCTCCGCCGCGCATGCGTGGTTCTTGGTGTTATTGATGCTTTGTTGAGCACTCTAATTTTGGGACTGTACTAAACTTCTGTCGTACTATTTGCATTACGCATAGCTCATTTTTTTTTAGTTTGAGCACTCTGGTATACAGAGGTTCAGTCTCAAAATCCTTCTCTGAGCTGCACTGATGAGCCCTCAAAGGGCGAAACAGTACATGTCTGCAGATTGAGTAATACGCTCCAAAGCATTCCGCTTTACCGCAGGATTGCGTTTTGCAAACATCACACCCAAAGGTCCCACATTTGTATATATATATCGATCCATTAATCAATCCATTTCTACCCATCGATACAACTAACCATATCCATCCTTCTATCCAGCCATATCTGTCCATCGATATGCGATAACTACACATTTGTCCATCCTTTTACCCTTTTGTATGTATGTCTGTCTGTCTGTCTACCTGCTTGTCTGTCTGTCCGGATGGTTGTTTGTCTGCCTGCTTCTCTTCCTGTACTAAATTTGATAGCCATGGCCAACTTGTTGCTTTTGTTTTTTCTGTTAAAGGGTCATTGGCTCTCTATCCAACATGGCAGAGTTTTCAGAAACCTTCAAATGTGGTGCGGATGCTCCTATGAACAATGAGAAAAAGTGTTCTGTGTGGTAGTTCATATGTGGTTTGTTCATTAAGCTCGTTATTTATAGACGTTTTAGGCGGAAAAGCCTGTTTTGGTTAAAGAATCTAGTTTTATTTAGTTTCAGTTAGTTTCCTTTTATGTTGATAATCTGAACCATATTAGCTACAGATCCTGAAATCTATGATGCTAGAAAAACTGTTTAGCATATAATGCCCACAGTGTGTTTACATTTTTCGTGGCAGCTAAACAAGACTTCAAGCTCATCCTAAGTTCTACCAGTCAAGTGAGTTTTTGTTAAAAAGAACTATATTTTTTTATTGCGTTGTTAATAATGGCAGAAAAGTTATGATAAGATAAAATCTTAAGTATTTGAAAAATTAGAAATATGAAAAAGTTTTGTATCATCAAATCAACGGAAATACTAATATTGAAATACTAATAAATTTTAAAATCAGTTAGGCCAAGTAAAAAAACTTAATATGTTTAGCGTCCGGATTTTTGAAATAGAAGGAGGAAGCGGCCCTTTTTTTAAAGAGAAATCTACTTTAACCGATTTTAAGAATAAGATAAAGGCAGATGCCTCTGTACGAAATTCAGTTATTATCATTTATCATTCTAAAGGCCGCTACACACGAGCCGATTTTTTGTCGTAAGACCTCCGATTTTTTGACGCCGACAAAAAATCGGCGC
>JAOBYE010706460.1:0-11450 GCA_025403585.1 Parazoanthus swiftii
GAAAATTAGTTTGTCTAAAAACGTGTTTCCTGGGTTTTAAACGCCATTTGAAACGAAATCAGAGTGTCTAAAACTAGCAAAATATGACAAGTTTTTCTCAATTTTGGAGCAATTTGCTGAGCTTGAGCATTCGACACTATTGCTGGGGAAAAAACTGGGGGGGGGCACGGGCCCCCCCGGCACCACCCCTTGCTACGGCCCTGAAAAGAAACCAGCTTACCAACGATTCATCCTCGTTACATAAAATTCTAAACTTTGTAACTATAGATTTTTACAAAATAAATGTTTTGTTCATCTGATCATCTTCAGGTTTTTACAGAGAGCTTTCTACATTTCTCAGGTGACCAATAAATTGATAAATTTATCTTGTAAACTGCTCGTTTTGCGAGTGGCTTCTTCAAGACTTGATCGTACAACAAACCGCGCGGGTTAGGCGATGTTGGCTAAGGTATGACAGCAATTCGGAGATCGTCAGTTCGGGCAGTCTGGGGATGAGATTAGTCGAATCGTTCTCGTACCCAGACTCAAAAAGGCCAGACCGCGTGGCTTGGATTGTTCAAAACGGCACTGAAGGAGTCAAATGGAAGGCGGAGACTTATTTGTTTAAGGATGGCTGGTGCCCACCAATTAAGAGGGCTTTTAAACTGTTTTCCATATTTTGCAGTTGAATTATCGTTTCGTTAATTTCATACTATTGTTTGGTTTTCTATGTGTTTGCCTGGGCCTGACTTTGTATAATTATGTAATGGTACTAGCGTAAATGATCAATCAAGGGCCGCGGCATTTATTTACGTTTTTTCAGTTAATGCGTGGCGGTTACTTCAAAGACGGGTAAAACGCCGAGGGGAATACATATCCGTTTAGAGCTTTAAAGTCTAATTAATTATTTTCTGAAGGCGGACGAATCAAATAGCGTCTTGAGGCTGACGTTTCGGGCAAGAGAAACGTAAGATCGGGCTTGTGGCTTTCGCAAAGTTTACAGCATACACTGTAAATTGACGACATACGGCACGTGTTAGGTTCATAGTTGAGCAAGAAAAAGGAGAAATTTGCATCCTGCATTAAAACTTCAAGCTCTCAAATTGGCAGAGACTAGAGGTTTCCATTCTCAAGCAATTTCATTATATTAAGTACGGTAACAGAGATGAGGAGTTCATTTGTAAATCCTCAAATTGGTGCAGCCCTTACTGCTTGTTAATGTAAACTATTTTCGGTAAAAGTGAGGCGCCTTATTTTCGAGAGCGGCGCTTATTCACTGAGTTAGCATCGATCATTTATGATTAAGACTTTCCAAATTAGATATAAATAGATAAGAAAAATCCAGGCCTGTTAGTGTTTAGTGGACAAAATGGAAAGCCGAGTCGAAGTTGTTAGTCCGAAGTTTTGTTTCAAGTCAGTTATTTCCAATGGGTTACTTTATTGTGTATGGTTTTATTCATCTTTTCAGAATTTGTTTGCTACCTCCGCAGGTCAATTCAATGAATGCATTAACTACTGGAAAGTACAGTAGCACGTACCTTTCCCTCAACTGGAATATAGGCTTTTTTTTATATATAAGAAACGAGGCTCAGCCGGACTGGCTAAAATTTAAGAACGGTTTAAGAACAAGCCGAGGCTCGGGCTCGAGAGCTGAATTTCGAATTGTGGGAGAATCACTGGAAATCGTCTCGGGAAATTGACTCGGCGAATCCATAAATCCACGAGGATGAATTGATCAAAAACTAACACTCGCAAAGCAGTTCGTTTTCCAGTGCATGTATTGCAATACCTTAAGCTCAGCTTTTATTCGATTTAAACCACATATAGAAGTAAGAACAATTTAAAAACAATTTGAGGCTCAAATCGCCAAAAAAAAATTAATGAGCCTTGGCCAAATTTACTGGTTCTCATATCTATTGCGAAACTAACAAACGTAGCGTTGAACAATGTTTCTAGCAGTTTCACCTTTAGCTTGTATGTATGTATCCCATCTACAGTGCAATAGTATACTGGGAGAACATTTTAAAAAAATAAAGGATAATGATAATGAAAAAGGAAGTCGATTATCTAAGAGTCGAAAACACAAGTCATAATCTCTTAAGGTATGCAGGGGTGCGTGGGCATAGTGACATGTTCTGCAGTGCTTTGGACTGAAATGT
Source organism: Parazoanthus swiftii (assembly GCA_025403585.1). Taxonomy (NCBI): domain Eukaryota; kingdom Metazoa; phylum Cnidaria; class Anthozoa; order Zoantharia; family Parazoanthidae; genus Parazoanthus; species Parazoanthus swiftii. Next base: position 2,139 of record JAOBYE010706460.1, read on the forward strand.
CATCAGTGGAACCCGCCATTACTGTGACCTCTGTCAGGTTGTTTCATGTTCTGGCAGTTCACCGAAACGGGCTGAAGCCGAAGGACAGAATACTGTGAAAATCATATTGATTTGTCATAAAATATTTTCTCGTTTATTAAGCACTGATTGATAGAGCTTTTTCACTTATACAAGTTTCCCTGATTACCGGTAGATGGTTCAAAAACTTCCACGAGTTAACAATGTACGATACCTATTTTAAGCTGTCTATCCGATAACGACTTGCAGGTCGCAATGCAACGTTATAATGCACCCGGTCGTTACTTTAACTGAAAAAAGGCAGTAATAACATAGCTCTATTGTCTTTTATTGTGATAGTTCAACAAAGCAACTCTTTTGTATTAGCTTGGTTCTGTATTGGTTATTATTATCACTATTGTTCGATTAACCAATCAGAGAACCGCTTCAGCAGCTGCTGGACGACTCGAAAAAGGGAATGCCAAAACAGTCAGTGCGAGTCTGGAGGTGTGAGAATACAAATTCTTCGAAGGCTCAGGGGTTTGAACAAATAGCGTCAAACTCACTGCAGCTCTTGTAAATATTGGTAAAAGCAACGTCCTTAATCACCCTTTTACTTGCACCACCATCGACTGCCACTGACAAAATTATCTAGCGAAAAAAAACCAGTAAATGAATTAAAGCTTGACACTCGTTTCGTGGCGGTGATCAGAAAAGAAAACATTAACTGAGATACAGTGGAAAGGAACGGCATAAACATGCAGTGCGATTCTCGGTTAGGATCGGCTACAGTCAGCCTTACTTCAACCAATTTCACCTACGTTTGTAACCGACACCGTCAAGCAGCGAGTTGCTGTCATTTTCAGCGCCATACTTAGGCCCAGTTAGCCATACTTAGGCCCCGTTCGCACTATGTCAGATAGGTTTTCCTGCTGTTGTAAAAACCAAAGCGGATAGGCCTACTGTTTTACACTTGCAACGATTTTTGCCGGCACACTTTTCGTGGCGATTCGGGCGCGAGACGCAACACATTTAAAAGAGAAATGTCAAATATCCCACGAGTTTCGACACAACCTCGTACCCAAGATCTTTCAAAGAGCCGAGGTCGAGATTGACCAACCTCGTTCTCAAGCTCTTTTTTCTCTCGGGACAGGAAAGAGCCTGGGAACGAGGTTGGCGATTAACATGCTTTGCTTGTCACTTACAGTTCTCACTAGCGGCATCGAATAAATACTGTTTACTTAAGACAGTAAAAGAAACTGCTTCAGGAGAAACAGCAAAGTTTAAGCAATAGATTGTCAACAGTTTCTTGTATTATTTGACAAAAGCTGTATCAAACTGGGAGAAGAAGCTCATCAACAAAATAATGATTACGGCTTACACTGTATACTGCAGAAAGCGACTGTGATATTAAATGTTCTTTAGTATTTCCACTTCATTCTCTCTTGAGCTGTTCTGGCAGTTTCGGAAACTGTTTCTTAGTGTTCATGCTTGGAATAATTTTTGTTTATAGCAACGATTTTCTTCTAAAATTCATTATTTCAGTCCTAAATTGTGACGGAGACTTGATTTTTACACTTTAGGTACACTTCTATTCAATTCTTTTTTGCTGACAACGTTACTCTATAGTAGTAACTCTACCGACTAGTGTGGAAGAAGTGGACGCTGCAAGTGTGATCAAAACTGAAAACACATTGTAATATTAATTACTATTTAAAAGATTGGTACTGAAACTAAGGGCTTTCAACGGGATGCTTTCTTCTTGGTTGGCCTTTTCTTTTAGGGTATAAAAAGTCACTAGAGCAATAAAATATGATTGTAGACTCCACAGTCGGCTGTTGTTCAAGACTCTCAAGGATATACATGTAAGTTTAAATGTACTTGAAAACGAAAACCAAGTTCAAGGACTTTCAAAAACCACACAAACCCTGTGGAACGCCTTTTCATTGCCCTGTGCCACCACAAAGCAGACTAGTTTGTACTATACGATAGAATTACTACAACTAAAGGGGGAGTGCAGCTGGAAAACATTAACCTAGTGTTCACTAATATTGTCCAGAATAATGAACACAATTGCAAACAGAGTCACTGTTTACCAGAAACAGTATAGAAGTGAAACCGATTCATAGTGTTGCGAATATGTCTTAGCGGGATATCACATGAAGTCATCCATGTCATTATCATCGTAGTTTCCATATTCACCAAAAGCATCCATATCTTGTCGCATACCAGCCTTGGCACTCGCTCCTGTTAGCGTGGCCTTTTTCGTCTTCTTTTTTTTCTGGGGACCCTGTGGTGTTTAAGAAACAACATAGGTAACGATTTATTTAAAAACTATGCAACCCTCTCAATGTTCTACGGCACTTTGATTTTCCCACATTAGAGTGTTTACATGCAAATTTTCATACTAAGAAATACATCAACCTACAGTTGTAAACATGTGTTTTTGAAATAAAATAACGTAATAAAATTTCATTTCAAAACATAAGCGACTTTTGTTTTGTGCTACAAGAGTTCATCCAGTTGTGAGACTACATTTAACAAGAGCCAAGGAATGCCTCAAATTTCCTCTGTTTACCACATGGAATTTTTATTGCATTAAATCTCAGAAAAACTGAAACTTACAGCTTTGTGACACCAGTTAGCAAAATCGGAACGTAATCTATCATGATAAATGAGACAGCAATTCATAAAGTGTAAAGCTTTAAAAGCAGCTGTCCCATTTCCTCTGCTGCTTTGGAGGCTATAAAGTCTAGAGACACAGAACTATAAAAAACAGGCTGAAGTCACCACAGTCTGACACAAGTTCAACAGCTGGCTTACCTTTTGTGCTTTTATTTTTTCTGATGATAGAATTGACAATGTGCTCCCTAATTTCTTGATATCTTCAGCTTCCACTGAAATTGAATATATGTAAAGTTTAGAAACACACAGTTGCATAATTTTCTACTGCAGACTTTGTTTTTTAGTAACTGAGCTCATTTAGTTCCAGCTGAATCCTCTCAAAACATTCTTCAATTGGCCTGGGATTTAATAGAACCAAAACCAGTTGCAGAAATGCACATGTCCTATGAATCCTACTTTAAAGCAGTTGCTGTAAGTTCCTGTATTATTTCTGTAAATCGACTTCCTTTCTAGAAAACAACTCAAACCTGTTGATCAGCCCCAAAGAGATTCAATGCAAGAAGAAAGCAGAAGAGTTTGGCAAGCTATAATTCTGATTCACTTACAGTATGAGCAAACTGTGCCTGCAAATTGTATTGTTTGCAAATATTACTTAATCAAATTCCAAGCAATAAGAACACCAAATCTACCTTTAATTTCCAACAGAATTCACATGTGAAATAATTATATTATTAATTATATAATTACAATGTTTTTATCATAATAATGTTGAGTCTACTTTACATGACCAGATTTTTAAACACTTTCTTTCCACTTTAAAGCTAGAATCAAACTACACGAACTTACATCCTGCACATAAATCTCTAAATAGCACCTCCAAGAATGGTATATACTCCACACTACCCTGTTGGGAAAACACAACTTTACAAGTTATGGAGTGCTTATAATTTGTTCTTGCAAAATTTCTCATTCAACAATTATAATTAATTTCTTTTTTTGTTAATGAAAAAGGCTAAAAGTGTATCGTTCAAACTTAAAACCAAAACGTTTTTGACCGTGCTGCCGAAAACGATTATTATTATTTAGGTTGTTCACTAAAGAATTATCAACATATTCACAAGCAAAATAATGTGTGTACAATGTACTTGTAATAAGTACAGCCCATTCCCAAAGTGTACACAAATTTATGTTGACTGTTTAACATGTATGTATTAATTGAAACTAAGTTAAAAAAGATATAATTATAATAAATTTTTCTTAGTGTTCAATGTACATATATTGCTGGGATGGACTCCCAAAAAGCTCTTTGTAAGCTTATGAAAACTATAAAATACTTTCATGATCTGTCCCAGTGACCATTAACAACAATTTCAAGTTGAGCTCAAGTTCCAAATAGTTGTATTGCTGTTTTACGGCCTTCTTGGACTCAAACAAAAGATTTTGTTCATAGTAACTTTGGTGTGTTATGAAGCTCCTCTACAGAACGTGTCACAGTCCCTTTCACTCCCTGTCATTCACTGTATTAGTCTTAGTGGAGTTTGGCACTGCTGCTATGATCTAAATCAGGCAACCCTGATTTGTGGACCAAAGCAGTGTTTTTCCGCTATGCAGCAGACCTAAGATACGTCCGAAGAGAACTTACAGTAGGGTGCAACTTGTTAAACAGCTCAGGGTACGGATGGGTTAGGGGTGGTGGGGGAGGGGGTGTGGAAGGATTTATGAATCAGCAGATTTTAACTAAAAATATGTTATGACTAATAGGGGTTTTAATGATAACTGTAATAAATATTGTATAAGATATTGTCATGGATACATTAACTATCAACATACCTCATAACTTGATAATTTTTCAACTAACAGTCTGCTTAATTCTGCAAAATCACTTTTGCTGGCAGGTTGTAAGTTGTCTATACTTTTCCCTGATATTCCTATAAAGCAAAAGAACATATCAATTTTAAACAGGCCTTTTACATCCCAAAACCACCACCATAATCATCTCTATCATAAACACTACTATCATCACCATCACCATCACCATCATCATCACCATAATCACCATCATCATCACCATCATCACCATAATTCATAACTAGTAATACTACATGACAAGTGTAATCACAAGTGCATCAAACTGAACTACGTACCAAATGTATCTTTTGTTACTTGCAGATCAGCTTCTTCAACAAGTCTACAAAGATGTAACAAGATACAGTCACGTTTTGACAAAGAATCATCTTGCTGAAGAGGAGGGAGACACATACATTTCTATTATTGCTTGTTTAAGTATTCATCACTTGACTGTACAAATAAGCTTGCAAATGGTTTATTTACCCACACATGTACATGTAGTTCTTAGTACACAAAAATCCTAAAAATGCTTGTAAAGCCATTTTTATTGAAAAGTACACGGCTTTTTGTATACCTACTGGCTGTGTTAGGTTTGCAAAGTATTGTGGTAAATGTACAGCCACCGTCTCTTTGGTACGGTGAATTGAAACTAGCCATGAATATAGAAATATTGTACACGTATTGATCCAGAATATTCTCATCTACTGTACATGTGTTTGCATATACCCATAAAGGCCTGACTACTAGCAATTTATTGATGCAATTTTTGTCCTGGTTTCCATTATTGCAATTTTTCTCATCGTCGTGTTGTATCAAGTTTTGAGATTGTTCAAAACATTGCAAGTTTCCTGGCACTCAAATTCCCGGAAATTGCAGGTGCTTTGCATGCATTTTTTGAAATACATGTAACAGCACAAGTGCAAGACTGAAATATTGCAGTGGGAATCACGACAAAAATTGTGCCACAAATTGCTAGTGTAAACTGGCCTTAAGGCAATTGAAGAGTCTAGTGCAATGATTTTGTATACTAATGTAAATGACTTTGTATGAAAATCAAGTCCCCTAAAAGCAACAAAGAAAAATGAGAAACAACTTACTGATCTTAAGGAGAACTGAGAATTTAATCAAAACTCCTTTCATTGTTGTTAAACCAATTGTTTTCACTGTACATTATGTTTTTGCAACAAGTTCTCACTTTGAGATTTTCCTGCGTACATGTAAGTGAGTTGCTTTGTCAGCACCATTGTCTGAATAAGTTTAACATGTAATAGTCAAGTGCCACTTGTGCAGTATTACATGTTTGCAGACAAGAAAAGATCTGCCAAAGTTTTAACTAAAAATGCAAATCTGGGAGTCAAACTAACTTTCAGTTTTATACGTGCTTTTCAATTCTTGGTTTAAAAGAAAATTCAATCATCTGCTGCTGTTTTCTTTTAAATGTGCCATGTGTCCATTGCAACACTTTCATTGTTTTGAAATAACAAATTTGGCTCTCATGCCATTACTATGATAGGCTTTAAAGGCACTGCAAAAAATCCTCATTAACATGCACTGGCAACAGTATCTTCTCCCGGATTTCTATGTTTTATCTTCTCTTAATTAACCTTTTCTTGTCAAGTTTTAGGTCAGATTTTTGCATGGGTTAGGGTTAGGGTTAGTATTTTACTCTTCTTTCCAGTGATATATCATTTGTCCAATCTGTGCTACAAAAATGGTATACATAACATGTAGTATTGGTGGGGGTTTCTCAAAATAGTAACATTTTGCTAATGTTAATGCTTTACATGAAGAAACTATGTTTAAAACAATAATCAATGAATACAAACTTTTGTCTTCTTAATTTTTCTGCTAATAGCTCTTCTTCCGTTGGTGGTTTTGCTTCCTGTGCAACAAACATGAAGTAGTTCATTTTTACTTGAACTCTTCAATAATACAAGAAGAGCAAGTTGCTTCCATAATGAGCATTGTATGGGTACATGTACCCAGGATCCCATCTATAAGGGTGACTTACAGGGTCCCAGCCCCACTAACACTACCCTGTAACATTTATGACGGCATACACAAAGAACCAAACAGCTGGTTGTCCCACCCAAATACACTTGTCTTAAAGCAACAATCTTGGTTGCATGGGTATAAATTACTATATTTTTGTTTTATCATACCAAAGCACTATTATCTCTGCAAAAGTTTATCCATTTATTCATAACTATGTACTGTATATCAATACATAAATTAAATTTCACGCCTTCCAGAGAGTGGCTTATTAGAGGGGGGGGGGGGGGTTGTTTACATGTAAAACTTCCTGATAAAAGAGTCACTGGAACTTATAATGCCATGAACAAGTCAAAAGCAGTAACTGAAGCACCTTAATAAGAACTAGACAAAAAAACTCAGACACTCTCCACATGAAGATTGATGTTGGAAATGTAGAGAACAGGAATAAAATATATTTTAACATCACAATTACATTTTTACTGTTTGTTTTGGCCTTTTCCTTTTTTTAAGGGTGATGGGGGCTTATAATTTATAAATTTGTGGCTCTAGAGGGTGGGGGGGCTTACATGTTTTAGTGAGGGGGCTTGTTACAAATTTGAGGCTCTAAAGGGAAGACTTATCAGAGAGGGACTTATCAGAGAGGGGGACTTATCAGAGAGGGGGGCTTATCAGAGAGGGGGGCTTATAAGAGCACTAATGGTACATTATGCTTACAGTTTAAAATTAATTTACCTCTATTTCTTTCCTTAATTCTTCTTCTTTTAGTTTCTGTTCCTCTTTTTCCTTCAGAACTTGTTTGAGTGTCCTTTTTTTCTTAGCTGGGGCTGCTACATTAACCAAATGCCATGAAAGGAAATACATGTACAGTGTATGTCACATACAGTAATCTAAGTAGTTGTAAACATAATGTCTGTTATATTCCACTCCAAAGTAAATTTACTTCTTAGATATACACTTTATAGAATCAGAGTATTACAATAGAATTTAACAGAATTTAAAACAGATAGAATTAAAGGAAAGCATTTGATTGAGCTTCAATTTGTTAAGCTTTTAAGAACAACCAGGAATTTCTATCATAAAAGAGCCATCAGTGTAGACTCGATCTGGGGCGACATTTCTAGATTTTTTCAGGGCTGTAGCAAGGGGTGGTGCCAGGGGGGCCCATGCCCCCCCAGTTTTTTCCCCAGCAAATATGTAAGATGTGTCAAGCTCGGCAAATTGCTCCAAGTTTGAGAAAAACTTGTCATATTTTACTAGTTTTAGACACTCTGATTTTGTTTCAAATGGCGTTTAAAACCCAGGAAACACATTTTTAGACAAACTAATTTTCAAAATTTCCCGGGGGAACATGCCCCCGGATCCCCCTAGAAGCTCACACCTTCAGCTCTTGGCGGTGCCCCCCCAGTTTTCCAAGGCTTGCTACGGCCCTGTTATTACTCGGTACATGAAGCCCCAAGTACTGTATGCTGTGACTGCATAGTCATTGGATAAACAGATGACCGTTCACGATACTTAATTTAAAATGTGCGACTCACTGACAGTGAGCAGGAAATAACTTTCAGAACGGCTGATACAAATCTTACCGCCTAGCTCCTATTAAACTCAAATTTAAATACTTCCCAATAAATACTAAATCACCAGGTCATTTTTCTTATATCGCGTAAATCAAAACGCTTCCAAGAATCACTTGCCCAAGACAAAGATCAAAATACACACATTTCTTGAATTAGTTACCGACTATTTTGTCACTGAAGCACGTTAATCAAAACAGTTAATTCCATTTGTGGTGATTCATCATGTCTTTTTTTGTCAGCCGGTCACATGGAGTCAAAATTCATCTGAAAATTATACGATACAATTCAACAATATTCACCACCATACCTGGCGCGGAATTTTCTTTTTTCACCTCTTTTTTCTCCGTATCTTCCTCATCGTCATCGTCCCAGTTATCCTGAGAGGCAAATAACACCATTAAGTTAAAATCTACCCTCGAATCGCAGATATAAACCGCGGGAAATGAGAAAACCCCAAACCTTCACATCATCGTCATCTTCATCCTCGCCTTCCCATTTATCTGTTGGTTTTACGGGCTCAAAATTTTTCGGCTCAAATTCTTCATCATCTGAGTTTAACAAGCAGAAAAATGTGAGAAATCGGTTCAACAGTCGGCCAAGAAAACGCAAGAGAGAGACTATCTAAAGCTACGAACCCCAGTCCGCCATCTTGAGAGTGTACCTATAATGCGCATGCGCAGAGGAAGATAGAAGATTTTCGCAATGCTTCCCACAAGCCAGTTCGATGCACTTTTTTTGGCAGATTTGCACAGGAGTTACTGTCACAGCAAGCAAAATCGTTTCCACTTCAATTCTAGAAAATATCGCTTTAAAAATGCCAGATAGCATTTTCAGCTTCAAATTTTGTCGTTGCTCCCCCAATGTACAAAGCTATATAAAGCCATCAATCTATGAATTTATATGGAAAGTTTGTCAGGGAATTTATCCAAGATTGTGACATTGGCAAGGTTTTATCGACAATAAAATTACAGAGAATATATAGTGAATTATTAATTTCACTTGAAGGAGCAAATTCCCCCCGGGGGGGGGGTACTTCAGGGTGAAAGTGGTAGGGGTGATCGTCGGGAAGCTCAAATTTCTACCCTAAAAATACCTAATGGAAAAAAATTTCACCCTAAAAAATACTCCTCGCTTCTGGAATACCATAAAAAATACCTGAATTTATCTTCAACGTACCGTTTTAGCTCAAATAACCTCTAAAAAATACCAGATTTTCTTCCGAGTGCGATTTTCGCTCAAAAATACCCTAAAAAATACCAGATCGCCGATTTTA
>JAOBYE010706483.1:0-11449 GCA_025403585.1 Parazoanthus swiftii
GCTATCGAGAAATCATACCATCGTTCCGACTTTCTCGGGCTATCGAGAAATCATACCATCGTTCCGACTTTCTCGGGGCTTTAATGCACGGGGATTTTTAACGTGTTTCTAACTACAGCGTTTCCTAATTTTGTTTTTCCGCATCAGTCACCAAGAAAAACTTGTGAAGTTAGTGTTGATATGTCTTACGGTACTGTTCTAACGGCTTCTTGCAAATTTCAGGACGACAAACGCTTTGATTCAGAGTTATGGATGCTGAATTTCGTTAACACTTAAAGCGTTTCCTGCTAACACGTCTGCTCATGGCGGTGACATAAATCAATGAACTTAGGCCAAACTAAATTTAGCTGAAACATATTCATAACTTTGACTTTTGCCCCAAGCGAATTCGTCAGTCTATTTGGATCGTCCGAGGCGCTCTGTTAATTTGGTCAGTCAGTATACACTACTTTCATAATTTGCTCAAGTGACCATAGACAACAATTCAAGTCGAGGTCAAGTTCCAAGTTCTCATACATTTGCTGCATTTAGGCCTCACTGGCGTCGTCTCGAAGTTTTTGTTCATGGCCACTGGGGCGTACTATGACAGTGGTCTATTAAGTTCGGCGTTTGACCTAAACAGGCAAAAATTTTAATTTTGGCCGACCCTACTACAATTTAGTTCCACTAATAAAAACTTGGGACGTTTGCGGTCCTCTAATTAAATATATAAGAACACGTACAATTTGCCTGAGTCTGAAGCTGGGGTGTTCTTAAATTAGCCTATACATTTTAAAACATTGAGCAAATCTCAGCCTACCATAGGCAGCCCAAGCTTACAGTTTGGATTTTGGGGTCGGGTTACAAGATTGATAACTCCGGGATCGAGCGATTTATAAGACTATGTATTGGAATTCACTCGATTTCCCAAAAAGATAGAATATTGCTACGAATTATGAAATAAAGTTGACTTTTCTCTAACGTATGACTGAACTGGTAATATAACACAAAAATACTCACGGGTTTTCGAAATGGCATGGGGCTAAAAGTATTTTTCTATTTAAGCCTTTTTCACTGCATATGTACATATTAAGTAATAGTTAAAAAGGTTAAACGTAGTTAAAAAACATGTAACAATGAGAGAAAAACTAATGCAGTGGGGAAGGAATAAAACTTTAGGAACATTGAGAATCATGCTGCGCTATTACACCAAAAAAAATTACAATGCAAACAAAATAAACACACAGACCAAGCAAGCTAAAACTCAGTATCAAATACAAAATCATTTCAATGAAACATTTGGCTGTTCAGGGTTAAAATTCAGTAATATATAACGATTCTCGCAGACGATGGGCTATGACTAGTTGTTCTCAGGTTTTCGGGTAGTTTGTTCCAAAGGTTTTCGGGTAGTTTGTTTCAATTCTTTTGAAAGAAGGATCCCTTAAATAATTCACTTTTGCATCTGGCGGTCTTACACTTTCCTTGGGCAAAAGATCTCAAACGTTCGTCCGAGCAAAACTCTGACTGAAAGTTGCAGTCGTACTGCCGAACTATCATTTTGTAAAAGGTAGTCAGATCTTTCACAATAGGGCAGGTCAGGCAACAAGATACTTTGTACTCCTTCAATTAGCTTTATTAGAGTAACTGATGTGAGGCTCCATACCTCCGAAGCGCAATCGAGCTGTGATCAACGGATTTGTTTTCCACATAAAGTTATAAGTTTTACAGCATTAGCTGTGATCTATACAGTGGAAGTGCAGTATTTACAACCATAAAGGTTAGTCAGGCAATCGCGCACCTAGGGCTACATACAGAGCCACATTCAGAGTCTTCAACTAGTTGACCAAATCCATAAACCGAGGCCATAGACAGGTTAGCAGAAAACTCATTTGTTTTAAAGATATTTGGCGTAGCTTCTTTCATAGTTTGTTTGCAGTAGCCGGTGTTCCTTAGTAGGTTGGGCGAACAAACTGGCATGCGGTATCTGCCAATACACTAGCTGTCAACACAAACCAGTTCAACTTATGCATATTTTGCCGCGCGCGGCTTCAACTTTCATTCATTCCAGCGAAATTAATTAATTTTTATGTGCAGCTAAAAAGTACAGTAAAACGGTCAAGGAATTTTGTTGTTTTTCACTTGCTCCTTGAGCGTTTAATGACCTGACTTATCTTCACCTTTAAAACCAAGAAAAGTAAGAGAATACTCGAGGAAATTGAACACCGCCTGTCCAGCTTTTGCAACTGAAACTTTCCGTCTTTGTCCGTTCAAAATTTATAACACTTCGTGTCAAACAAGTTTTGGTCAAAGGAACCAACAGTTCAAAAAAGTATGAATGAAAGCTGGTCGGTTAAGAAGATATATGTTGCATTGAAAAAAGTAGAAACTCTTGTGAGGCATTATTCAACACCTGAAGTTCTGTTATCAGAACTGAATTGTCTTGCAGGCAGCAAAACTAAACCGGAAACTGAAAGGCAACAAGGCGAGTTTGGAAACTCGTTCTGTCACGCAATTCTTCTGACCCTTTACAAGACAGTTCTGTTACAACGCTGACAATACTTTTCACTGATTTGTCAAAACAAAGTACGCGTACAGGGTCCACCTGAAAACAAAATATGCCTGATTTTTTGGTCATTTCCCGGCGGCTTATTTATGTATATGTTATTTTAAAATTTAAAGGCTCGGTTTAAAGAGAACATAAACAACTCGTGTACGAATAACGCAAACAAACTGTATTCCCTAACTAACGGCTAGCCCTTTTTTGCGATAGAAATGTTTATTTTTAATTGCTGACACAATTAAACCAGAATCTTTAATTCTATCCTGACTGAAGACACAGTTTCCGTTTTCTGGGAACAAGTTATAGACCCGTGACACGGGAAACGATTGCCTCTGCACATGAAAGGAGGTTTTTAAGGCAGTGTTTGGGAAGTCCCCCCCCCCCCAAATCCCGAGATTGACCTTTTATAAAAATATATTTTAAAAAAACTGAGCACTGACTTTAGCATAAGGAGATAGAAAGGTGGGGTGGAGGTGGGGGTGGGGGGTCGGTTTTCTTTCTACCCGCAGTGATATAGGGAACTGCCGTTTGGCCATTGCTCCGTGAGTTTTAATTTGTTTCAAATAGCTCAATCTTTTCGCTGTCCTCTGATTTCATGCTCGCATTTCTACAGGAAGGCAACTCCGCGGACTTCACCTGCCAGCCTCAAATTATACCACCCTTCAGATTTCACAGAACTACCGACGTTGACAAAAGAGTCATTTCGGTACTTTAGTTGCTGGTTATCAAAAGTCAATAATAGGCAAAAAGAACCTCTTTCGATAATCTTGCATTGCCATCTACGTCACATTGCTCCAGCCCCTTTTTAAAGATGGCCAAACATACCTGAAGACCGGCCATTAGGAAGCTGGTCATATCGGGACACGCCTCACCCTCCACAGAATCCATTATGATGTGTGAGTACAGCATGCCCAGACTGCTGCACTGCACCCTCTCCCCACGGCTGTGTAGCATAGACTCGCTGGGGCTCCCAGGCGACAACCGAGAAGGACCTCCCTCCCAGGGGGTTCCAGAACGGGATGGACCAAAAAACGGACTGGGGGACCTGTTGAGAATCAGAAAAGGGGAAAGCGGCCAAACGTGGATGAGAGTAATCTAAACGCTTAAAACGTTATTTTTCAAATTTCAGATAATGTTATTAAACAGTAAAGGAAACAAATTACCGCACAGTTTTATCTGGTAATTTCTCGTTAGTATGCAAGAACACATTGTCAAATTACGGCCTATTTGGTGGTTGAATGTCACGTTCAGAAAAATATATGGAACCTTGGCCACATCCAGTGTTGTTTGTTGAACTGTTTGAGTCATTCAAAAGACAGTAAAATTACTTAAAACCTAACAACTCTTTTGTTTAATTAAAGCGTATCAACGTAAGTAGTCACTCGTGAAATATAAATGCAATCCAACGACGATAAATAAACAAATGAAATTGTGGTGCTAATATAGCGCTTACAAGTAACGTTTAAAACGCTTTAAAGTCGTTTGTCCGGCACCAATCAGGCTGCCATTACAGTATTGATACAGGTTACTTCACTCTTTTAAAAGAAGTGCGAGGGGTCTTTTGCGTTCCTCGACAGAACATTGAGATATCAGACCAACGGCTTGACGCACTGCACACGGTATGACACACGAACTTTGCAAACACGCTGTGCGAGGTAATCTAGTTCATCCCCCCATTTGATTACGCCGGTATTTAAACAAATCTCAGCAGCATTCGTGCTTGCAAGTACATTCTGCTCTTCAACTCATTCTGTACAAAAACGACTGTAAACAGTCAAGTATGCGCACGTACCCAGCAAACCTTACAGACAGAAGAACGTTTTGGCGGAAAACTATCATAAAAATGTATGTTATGGAGAAACGAACATTCTTTCATATACTCTATGAAGTTCTGACGAGTAAAAAGAGATTTGTTTTCTTTAAAGCATAGGTCACACTTTAATATAAAAACAAGTTATAAAATTTAGTTCTTTTGGAAGTGAAAAGTTGTACAAAATTTGAAAGTTAATTTTGCACTCCAATATGCGGCAGTTTTACCTGTGCGCACTTGACTGCGATAAACTACTGGCTTCCCTCGCCCATGAAGTTCCTGGTCGTGACTTTCCCAGCATGTCTTGCGAATGCAGATAGTGAACGTCTTCAATTAGGTCTAGTTCCCAGGCCTCCAATCTAGTGGCTGGGTTTGTTCTGTTGAGAAATCATTAAAGCCAAATTAGGCGGTCCTATTATCTTATGCGTCTTGACGTACGACACAAAATCGTATCGTGTAAGTGCAAAACCAAAACAAATGAGGCACATGTTAAGACTGTTTAATGCTCCAAATTGCGATCTACAAACTGCTGACTCCTTCACAACTTCAGACCGCATGCGATTTCTATTTCACTGCACATGTCCTCGGTACCAACTGGTCTCTTGCACAATCCTTCACTAAGTTCCAGTCTCGCGCGCTGTCCTACATAAGTACCCTAAAGGCAGAAGTTTTTCGATCAACTACAAAACAAAAACTAAATTCTATGACAATCACAGAACAACGACTTTAAAACTGAACTGTAAGAAAAAAGCAGAACGCGTCAGTCTAGAAAATAAATACTAAATCAGCAGTTGATGATCAGCAGGATTAGAAATGTTATTTTCTTTAAGAAAATGTATAAAATCGTGCTGTGTGTTTGTATTAAGGCTCTGAACACTTCAATAATTTAAAAAAAAATCCGTTGTAAGATATCATTATATACACAAAACACTTTGTTTTACAACTGACTCGTTTATTTTCCCGCAAACAAGCCTACAGATCTCATAAAATATTCCAACTTTTGTGCCGAATTCATTATAGAAATAGACTGCTTGCAAGAAACTTTAAACAATGTGGAATCTGCAAACAAAAGTTCCAAGAATCGAAACTCTTGACAGTCAGTACTTTTGTCCTTAAATATAGATTCTAAAATATTTGAGAAGTAAACAAGAGAATGCGCAACAAAACTGTAGGATGACTGTAGGAAGATTTTGAAACAAAAAGGATGTTCACCTGGTGTAGTAAACCCAGATTTCTGTACCGCTGACCAGCAGGTACATCATCCCTGTCTCCCTGTTATACGTCACATCCAACACTTGTTGAAGTGGAGAGATGGGAGGCGGGGGCAGCACTGTCGTCAGCTTGTGTCCCTTTCGTGTGAACAGACGGACACTAGAAAAGGAAACAAGAAATGAACTAAATGATTACCAGTCTTCGTTGCTTTAAAGTATTCTCTATGTCTCGGTTATACGAAGAGAGGATGAGTCTTATACTAGCTACAATCTCTGCCAAAATGCGCGAGACATGTTCATATTCTTGGTCGGTGTGCTTGGTCGAAGATGTGACAAATTTTATCCTGGAATAAATTGCGCTTACACGGGGATATATTTATCCCATGGATTGAACAGGGTGAAATCCTTATCTCACTGTAATTTTTAAGATTTGCAATGCTAGTCAAAAACTGATGGTAATTTTTACGATTTTTTTAGCTAACCGTTTTTTGTACCTCCGAAGCATTCAAGCATTTCCAGTTTCAATTCAAGTTTATCGACAATATGTCAGACAAAAAGTTTTAAAACTTACGCTACAGATCTAAACGAGAAACTGTGTCTTTCATAGTAGAGTTAATTTCTGAAAATTCGCGAAGACCAACAAGAAGAAACGAGTTTCTTTCAGCCCCAAGCTTTAGTTTGTCTGAGATATGTGGCAAGCAGATGTTTCTTTGAAGTTGGTTGGAGATACCTTTGGGTTTGGCAAATCGACAGCGTTGACGGCAGTCCACAGTGAGAGTAGTAAAATAGCGTTCATTTTTGTCACTGGGTTAAATCTGGGAAAACTATTCCGCGAATAATTAACAACTATTCCACTGACGAACACGCAAAAAAGACGCACAGGTTTTTCTATATTAATCTCGTATTCAACAATCTTGAAAACAAAAAAACAGTTTAAAAATTTAAAATTCTAACCTTATGAGTGGTCGCGCGCCAATGATTTTAACTTCGAAAAACAATTGTTATGAATATTATGACTAATCAAAAGAAAGATCTTCAAAGAATGTTCTAAACACTTTATTTAGTTTTAAGGGCACTTTTTTCTTCGTGATTACGTCTGCTCTACATAGTCGACCACTACAACTTCCTTTTCTACAAGAAATACAAATACGACCCACTGTTTGTTTTCAGCAACTGCGTTCATTGTTGTTCAATCACCTTTACTCCGGAGAACATCAAACATTAACTCACATACTGCTAACTATCATCACTTGGGTCGATTTTCCCTATTTTCCCACAAGTGACAACGATTTAGCTAGAGAGACGTCTTTCTCATCAGTGACAATTATTTGGCTACAGAGAATCAAACATTAACTCATCTCCTATTCTCGCCAACAGTCATCACTGGCGTCGATTATCAATGACATTAACTTAGCTAAAGAGAATCAAACATAAACTCACCTCCTGTCCTCGCCAACAGTCATCATTCGCATCGATTATAATTATCAATGAAATTAACTAAGCTACAGGGAATCAAACATTAACACACCTACTATCCTCTCCAACCTCATCAAATGGGTCGCTTTCCTCTCTTTTACCATCAGTGATAACAATTTAGCCAGAGAGTTTTAAAAAATCAACTCACCTACTATCCTCGCCAACAGCCATCACTCGGGTCGATTTCCCCTCACTTCCAACCAATGAGAGTGATTTGAGAGAGCAGCGAGTCAGTGCCCAGAAGTCTGTCACGTGGTTGATGGCAAACACCTCGACTACGCGATATGAACAGCAGTAAAACACTTTACTGGAGACAGACTCCATCCAGATGATCCCCTCGGGGTGTACGGGAAGACTGCAGTGGAAACACATCTGTAAACACCCACTTTAAGAAGTAACAAGACGAATAGCATAGACGGGATAATTTGAAAGGTGATAAACTGATGCTAACATTGTAAATAAAAAAGAAGGGAGCTGTCATGTCATGTCGCTAACTTGTCAGGGAAGTAGTACAACGACATGTATACTTTGTGCCTCCGCCGGGTTTCATGGATCCATCCATTTATTATAAATTTATTGGATTCAGCCGCGTTCAGTGAGACAAAATATTTAAGTCGAGACAGCTATACTGGGCGAGACCGTGGAAGAGAAGCCGTTTCAGTGCATTGACAGCAAATCAAGTTATGCTATTTGGATCACGTCCGTGTCTAATATCGTGACTAATGTTAGGCTTGCACATGGCCGAGATGGTGTGATTTTATCGGGAGTCAACGCTAGCGTTTCAGGTGAGGTATAATTGGGCTCTTAATTATTATTATTATTATTATTATTATTAGTTTTAGTATTAGTGTTAGTTCTAGTAGTATTAGTGCTAGTCTTGGAATAAGTATTGGTATTAGTATTAGTATCAGAACAGATTTGAGGAACAGCACTAGTATTAGAAATAGTATAGGCACAGTTTTAGTATTAGTATTAGTATAAGTAGTAGTTAGAGTAATGCTGATGTTATTATTATTATTATTACTACTATTACTGTTATTATCATTAATAATGATATTGTTGATGTTATTAATAATGATATTGTTAATGTTATTATTATTCTCGTAGGTACCTATAGATCTCCTCCATGACGTCAAGAGAGTAGACCTTAACGTGGCCGTCCAGTGAGGCTGTGAAGACCAGACAGGAGGTCTCCGGGTGTAACATGATCTTGGTTATCACCTTCGTGTGTCCCGTGAAGGTGTGAACTTTCCTACAGTTACCACTCCACACATTAACTGCAACAGGAATCAAATGGCCGAGTAAGTGCATAGTTGACAGAGCCAAACGGTTACGAAACTCGGCCAGTTTCTTTGATATATGTTTTTGTTCTCTCTTTTGGTTTCTCGTTCTTCTTGACGTTCGAGCTGCAAAGCGAATATCATTCTTGAAATGAACCACTTTCTAAACAATCATATTTTAAACAATAACAAACAGCATAGATAATACCATAGTTAATAGCGCCATATGGTTATGAAACTCGGCCAGTTTCTTTGTTATAGGTTTCTGTTCTCTTTCTCTTTTGTTGGTTGGCCTCGACGGTGTACAAAACACAAAAGGTATTGAAATGCATATGATCAACTAACCAGTAAGAATATTTGTGCTCACACATTGAACAAAGAATATGCACTGTCACGGTTCGTTGAAACTAAGACAAAGCAGCTTTGTACACTCCTTTTGAAGTTTGTTGAGCTTCACAACCAGTCAGTTTTAAGAAACTATGGTAAGTGTTTGTGTTGGTGTAAGTGTTTGTAATAAACGCGCGAGTGTAAGTGTGAGTGATTGCGTCCATGTACAGTGGAACCCCGATATAACGATCTTCGATATAACGATAAACCCGATATAACGATGTGAATCTGGCCGATAAAACGGTATAATTTTACTGCTCCCTTGGCGTATCGTTGTATCGGGGTTCCACTGTACACAGTGTTTTTCTTAAGGCCGGTACACCGGTACATTGTACCGACGTTCCCCTGTGGCTGTACCACCTTTCCCCAGCAATGGCATCTGGCAAGTTTTTTAAAGTCACCAGATGCACAAAATTGCATCATTTTCCAGGAGTCTAAACTTCTGCAGCAGCTTCAGCGCTTGATGACTTCAAACCCAGGTGTACCTGCTTTCCCACTTAGTGTACCCCATTTCCCAAGCTTAAGGAAAACACTGGTACATGTAAGACTAAAGAGTCAGTGCTAAGTATTTTAATCAGGGCAAGCGTCAGTACGAGTGCTAGTACCAGTCAGTGTTGGTGTCAGCTGAAGACTTATATGTCAGTGCTACATGTAGTATTAATGGTAGTGCTTTTGTATCAGTATTAGGCCGTGTTCTATTGGGATCAACCATTTTTGGTTGGTTGGGTTTATTTTGTGTTCTATTGGGAAAAAACCGTTCTTGGTTGGTTTGGTTGATCAACCATTTCACCCCGCTCAAATGCAGGTTGAAACACGTTCTATTGGGATTTTCAACCAATCCAACCAAAACCGGTTTAGGTTGAAATGGTTGATCCCAATAGAACACGACCTAAGTTTATTATTATTGTTAGTATTGATATTGTTGTTAGTACTAGTGTTAATATACCGCAGTAGTGATAGTGTTGGTGTCAGTATTAGTTTTATTACTATTGTTAGTATTAATATTGTTATTATTACCAGTGTTAATATACCGTAGGGTTTGTTAACTAGTGTTAGTGTCAGTATTAGTATTACTGTTAGTGTTGCTATTATCGTTAGTATTTGTGTAAGAACAACAACAACAACAACAACAACAACAACAACAACAACAATTTTATTTGTACCCTTCAAAGATTTATACGGAGCAAAATAGTGATTGTGAAAATGGAAATAATATACTTAAGGGCACCGGCCCCCAGGAATAACTTAAGAGCTAACCGAGCCAGTATTAGTTATAGTGTTAGTGTTAGTGTTATTGTTAGTAATAGTGTTAGTGTCAGTATATCAATATAATGAATCTATAAACGGTTCACAAAAGACGACTTCTAGGGTCTTGCAACAACCGTGAAGAGTATTTTTGAGACTTGAAAATATGTAATATGTTTTGATCTCAGTTTTCATTTAATGACCATTTTCTGGTGCGGGCTAAGCTAAGACGATGCTCGAAATAAACATAGTTTGAAGAAAGAGATACTTACCGTCACAGTCATTTCCTGCAGTTACTAGAAAATTGCAAGCTTTGGAGTAAACACAGCCAGTCACTGGGCCTCGATGGGCTCTGTGGGATACGAGAGGATAGTGACAATTGTTAAATATGACAAACCAATGGTTATCGAATTTCAAGCAATTTCATTGGTCCAAGAACACAGTTTATCAAGTGATATCCGTGAGTTTGACCTTCTATGGAAAAACGGAATATTTTTTTAGAAAATTTGTTTTAATTTCTTCTTTTCCAACTTATTCCTCACTATTTTCCTATTTGTAAATACATGTTTTCTACTATCTTCGAGCAAATTTTCTGCAATTTTTTCAAAAATTTTTTTTTTCGAAAAATCCAAGATGGCGTACATGCTGTGAAACAACCGTTGCCAATTAAAACTTGATTGCTGTTATGGAAAAAAATTAGCTAACCAAAAGCTGCTTGCGTGCCAAAGCTCAATCTTTTACGTGCAGTCATTTGGAAAATCACGGGGGGGGGGGGTCCGATTGACCCCCTCTTGGGCTTAAATGTTAGTAAAAATAGCTTTGTCGTCCGAGGATTAACATTAAATTTGATTAGTGCTTAAAGGCAGAGCTTGAAAAGGGTTCGAGTGATTTTCAAGGATTGTTTGCCACTTCCGCTCTTTTTTCAACTGACAGTCCCGAAGCAATTTCTTTCTGGGCCCAAACGAAATTGATAAAAAAATCCAGAGATCTGACTTTACTCAAGTTTAAAAAACATTGAAAAACATTTCGTCTCCCACGCTAGGGAAAGCTTCTACAACAAGTGGGGACCTATACTATCCAATATGTAAATCTGAAATTGTTTTAAAACTATGTAATAACAGCAGTTCAAGGTTTGTGTAGTAAGAAAACTAAAGTTAACAGCTTAGTCTACGTCCATTATTTCAATCGACAGGCGGGGTTTAAAGTGTACCAGACCTGTACAGTTTTAGGGCCATAGCAAGGGGAGGTCCGTGCACCTCCCCCCCCTCCAGTTTTTTCACCAACAAATGTGTCAAGTTCAACAAATTGCCCAAAGACTGAGAAAAACGGGTAATGTTTCACTAGTTTTAGACACTGAATTTGTTTCAAATGGCGTTCTAAACCCAGAAAAAACGTTTTCAGATAAACTAATTTTCAAAATTTCCCGTGGGAACATGCTCCCGGACCCCCCAAGAAGGCTCGCACCGTTGGCTCTCGGCGTGGGGGGGGGGGGGGGGGGGGG
>JAOBYE010706494.1:0-11448 GCA_025403585.1 Parazoanthus swiftii
TCGGATTTACAGGTAAGAACATGTCGGAGGGGTGGGTGGGGAGAATATTCCGCACGAGAAGAACACGTGCTACTTTGTCCGCTGCTATCCGTATTTGTACTCGGATTTACAGGTAAGAACATGTCGGAGATGTGGGTGGGGAGAATATTCCGCACGAGAAGAACACGTGCTACTTTGCCCGCTGCTATCCGTATTCGTACTCGGATTTACAGGTAAGAACATGTCGGAGGGGTGGGTGGGGAGAATATTCCGTACGAGAAGAACACGTCACTACTTTGTCCGCTGCTATCCGTATTCGTACTCGGATTTGCAGATACGAACAAACGTGGAAGGGGTGGGTGGGGAAAACAGCCTGTTACTACTAACAAAATCAATTTACCGGAAGCTTAAATTTGGAAAATGGCAACTCACATTTTGTACGGAAAGGTGAATATATTCTGAACTCACGTTTCTGTTGGTGACAGAAATACTTTTCGATTTCGGTACTTGGTTTTTAATTTGTACTAATATGATTTAATTCAGTTATGTGACGTTACGCACATATACTATGCTATACACGTGTAAAGAGCGATTTTCGTTTGACCTTGAAATGAAAACGACCAAACAAAACGCGAACAGAGCTCAAACGACGCTTATTGGCTGTGCGAACAGAACGTGAGCAGGAGCGCGCGCTGCTATGAACGTGGGGAACTTCTGATTGGCTTGACGAACTGACCGCGTGCAAGCGCGAGAACTGCGCCATCATTTCCGTTACGCTCATGTTTTTTATTTCACTGGACAAACGAACAGAGAGATGGAAACCCATGACAGAGTTTGTGTTGATAGCTTTCCTGCCACTGGTGGACGAAACAAAAAGCGGACAACTTGCGAACGCGTTTTCAAGGTCAAACGAAGGTCACTCTATATTTTGAACCAACGTTTCCGTTGGTGACAGATATACTTTTAGATTTTGGTGCTATATTTTCTTAGTTTTTAATTTCTACTAATTCAATTTTACTCAGTTATGATATGTTATGTTATGTTATGCTATGTTTTTTCATTAACATCAGTTTTTGATCGTCGACGTTTGTTTCGGCAGTGAGATTTTTTTAAAAAGAAATGTCTACAGAATTATTTTGTGTACGTGTGAAACGGTTGCGTTAAGTTCTTAACACGGCTGGGTAATAATGCTTTCAGTTTCCGGGTTGGTTACGGTGAGGCTGTCAAAATCATGGAAGGTTAAAGACTTTTCTAAGATTTGTTGATTTTCTTTTAATTCTCCGTTTCTTTCCCCCGCAGGAGTATCTTGCTGCCATTAGCAACGACCCTGTACGGTCCAGGATTTGTAAGCAGAGAGTGCTGTGTCGCACACTGGCTGGGAACTTTGTCTATATTCTCACCATCACCAACCCTTCCAGACGGCCTGTTGACGCCGAGGTAGATAGCTGTTTTGTTAGTATATATCATCATTGTCACCATCATCTCCACCCTCAATACTGCCACTGTTGTCCCAACACTCATCTTCATCATCATCATCGTTATCACCACCATTATCATCATCATTATCATCATCATCATCATTATTATCATCACCATTATTACCACATCATCATCATCACCATCACCACCATCTTCACCACCACCATCATCACCACCATCATCACCATCATCATCATATGTATCTTAGGGAAACCGAAATACAAATTGCGGCAGTGTTTCCTGAAGCATACGATACTCTCTGTATATTGCAGATCAAACGCTCTGTAGTTGTAACTGCGAGAGTTCACCCAGGAGAGACAAACTCCAGCTGGATGATGAAAGGACTGTTGGATTTTCTCACCAGCAATGCCCCGGATGCAAAAGTAAGCTGTCCGTAGCTTCTCTGTTTTAACTGTTTACTAACCAAGACTGAGGTCTATACGGGAAATATCAAATTGAGGCCTTGCTGTATTGACCGAGCGGTAGTTTGATATTTCCCGTAAAGACTGCTCTTATTCTTCACCCTCTCCTTTCAAGACCCTTTCCTCCCTAAATGACCGACACTGTCAGTTTGCAGCTGCAAAACTTTGAAACGAGTTGCCGTATAGTATTAAAATTATAAACATTTCAAATGATTGTTTCAAAAAAAACCAAAGATACATGTACACCTGACGCATTTTTCTGTGACGACACTTGGGAGGGGGCGGGGGCTTACAGCCAAGGGGCCTTATATACGGGGTTTTGTGTACGGGAATTGCCTTATATACCGGGTTTTGTGCACGGGAATGGCCTTATATACCGGGTTTTGTGCACGGGAAGGGCCTTATATACTGGGTTTTGTGTACGGGAAGTGCCTTTTCTACGGGGTTTTGTCCACGGGAAAGGCCTTATATACGGGGTTTTGTGTACGGGAAAGTCCTTATCTACTGGATTTTGCGTTACGTGACCGCTGTTACTTCAGTTAGCTGAATAGCACGATCCTCTTGAAGACAAAATGTCGTCTGCAAGCATTTCGCGGTTGGTCACTCTAATCCATAATGTCGGTTTTTCTTTACTAGCTGTTGCGAGACATGTTTATCTTCAAGATTGTTCCGATGATCAACCCGGACGGAGTGATAGTCGGTAACTACCGCTGCTCCCTGACCGGACGGGACCTGAACAGGAACTACAAGACGGTGCTCAAGGATTCCTTTCCTCCCATCTGGCACCTGAGGAACATGGTCAAGAAGTGAGAACTTAGTTATTTACTATCATCACTGTCACCATCATCTCCAGTCTCCTCCCAAGACTTATCACCACCAGCATCATCATCATCATCACCATCACCATCATCACCACCATCATCATAATCACCATCATTATCGTCATCACAACCACCATCTTCATTACAACAATCATCACCATCATTATCATCATCGTCATCATCATCATCTTAATCACCATCATTATCGTCATCACCACCATCATCACCACCATCATCATTATTATTATTATACTACCTTTATTACTACTATAAGTCTGGACCGAGGTGTTTGTTAAAACACGGTATAAGAGACGTAGGTTAGTAACCTGTTGTTTCCTGTTGGTAACAGACTATTGGAGGAGCGGGAGGTCGTCGTGTATGTTGATCTCCATGGCCACAGTAAGAAGCACAATGTGTTTATTTACGGTTGTGAGAACAGATTTGATCCTCTGAAGCGATTTCGGGAGCGTGTTTTCCCTGTCATGATGTCCAAGAATGCACCCACCAAGGTTTGTAACCTTTTTCTTTTACTGAATTAACTAAACTTAATTTAACGTCGTCGCGCTTTGAGTGGTTTCCCGTTCTTCCAAGCCAGTTGCTTATGTTTAATCGCTCGACGGCACAGAAAGTGGCATGAAAGTCGATTTTGTTGATTTTGTGGAGGGAGGAAAACCGGAGAATCCGGAGACTGAAAACCCTCGGAGTCAGAAGGAGATCGACAAATCTCAGCCCACATGCGAAGCCCAGGACTCAATCCCGGGTCCACAGAGGTGGGAGGCACGAGCGCTAATCACTCGGCCTCCCCTTTATTTTCGCCAAATAAGAGTTATGTTTGGTTCAGGTTAGCTGTTACACTGGGGAAAAAAGGACAGAGAGGTGCAAAGAAAATTTCTGAAAACCTTTTATTTTGGTGATCCTTCTGAATACTCCTGCTACTATAAGGTGTCTGATTTAGTTGCATAACTCTCGGCATCATCAAAACAGAAGTTTGATTATATTTTTAACAAGCTTAAATGCAATGCTATGTGTGTGAACCGACACGACCACAACTTCAAAGCCACAAATTTCATGATTTGTTTTGTAAAGCTGGCTTGAAATTTTAGCTAGATTTACAGAACAAATGAATAAATCTCCCAAATGAAACCTATTATTAAATTTTTGGGAAGAAGTTCTAGGGTAGAACAGGCCTGTAAGCCGGACTACTGGTATTTTTCTTTCTGGTCTAACATTTTTCTTTCAGCTGAAGTATGTTGCTCGGCGAGTCTTTTTGTATGGGCCGTGTTTGTTGTGTTTGTCCATTTCGTTATGGTTAAAGATGTCCTGTCCTTGTTAATTACCAGGGCTTCCCATTTTCAATAAAATAAGGGGTGACTTCACCCTCTGATTTCCATTTGTGAGGGTTTTTTCTCCCCCTTTTCAAAGTTTTAGAGGGTCGTTAACTTTTTCAACTATAAAACTGGTAGAGGTTAGTTCCAAAGTAAAATACATTGCATACTTTAGGAAAAATGAAATTGCGGATTGTCCTTTTGCGCTTACGTCGTCAGACAGGCCGGAGACGTGCAGCAACACACTACTGTATTGCGTTACAATGTTTGTCTCACAAAAAACCTATTTTTACTTCTCTAGCCGCTATATCAGTGTTGCAAATTTCAAACGCACTAAAGAGAGTATTAGGGGGTATTCAAACGTTCAAACTGGACTTTTTGAGGGTCATTCTCACGCATAACTTTGTTTTCAAGGGGGTGTTCTCAGTCATTAGTGCGTGAAATACGCGCCAAATGTGCGTTATCAGGAGTCCTGATTACGTTGTGGGTATAATGTGGCTCATTTCGTTTTCTTATCAGTTATATTTCGCAAGTCATTTTCTTTAATGGTCTCTTAATGTGGAATCCCTAGCGTAGTTCTTAGTTACTAACTTTGCCCTCGATTGGCTTTGAACAATTTTGTGTTTTCCATATTTTCATAGTTGCGTGGTAACTACGAAAATTATGCGACAAAACCCAATGAATGCGTAAGGAAATGTCTTCCAGGATTCGGTAGTGCAATTGATAGTTCTATAATTGTTTTTTTGTCCTGTAGTTTTCATACCCGGGATGCAAATTCAAAGTCCAGAAAAGCAAGGTAAGACTTGGAAAAGCGAAGTTAACTCTTCTTGTGATTTTATGACTGCTGACATGTAGTTTCTTAACAACGTCGTAGCTGGAGTGCTGATACTTGACCAGATATAGTTGCGTATTAGGCTCCCAAGTGTCAAGCCCCCGCTCTAGATAATCCACTTTTGTGCATCAACATTTGTAGTAAAGCCCCCTCTCTGTTAGGAAATCATCTCTAATAAACCCGCCTTAAGGCACCCAAAACTCGATAGACACACGCCATTCATGCTTTTTCTTCAAAATGAATTCAGGTTTATCCCAGAACAATCTCTGCAGGTTATCTTTGAAATTGTCAGTTTTCAGTTTTTGGTAGATCGTGCGAAAACAAGAAATTTTAACAATCATGACAAAATGTGGTCCGCTTTTGATTTGCAAGTTTGAGAGACCCGCTAAGGTCTGTGTTTTAAAACGAGTTCAACGAAGCTGTAATTATATTTAACGGTAAAAAAATCCGCGTAAAGCTGGCTATGTATAGTTGGTCTTGCGTCATTGTTTAAGCCACTTGTGTGTCCATAAACCCCGAGGGGGTGCTCCCTGTAGTAGGATGTCGGGCACGTCGTATTTTTGGCGATCCAGTAGTTTTTAGGGGTTTTCTCGGGCAAAACCCGCATTTTCAGAATACCTGGAATTTTTAGGGGTAATTCTGGTGATAATAATGGTGGTACGCTCACAAACTGTTACGAGAACAGCGTATTTGACGGATACGGCTAACAACAAATGACATTTGACTTTGATTCTACTGACAAATTGCATTTTGTACGCATTGTATTCCGGTATTTTTAGGGCATTTTTAAGTAAGAGAGGTATATTTTTTGGGTAGCAAAATCTGAGGGCTAGGTATTTTTAGGGTATTTATTTAGGTTTTCCGACGAGCTCCCCTGACATCTTACAAAGAAAATAACACCCCCTTCCTTCCCGGGCCATATCTGCCGTTGGTGTGAATCATTTTCACATTTCTTTGCAGGATGGGACTGGACGAGTTGTAATGTGGCAAATGGGAATTCTAAACAGCTTCACAATGGAGGTCAGTAATAAATGAACTTACGAGTTTAAAAAGGTGGTTAAAAAAATTATGGCAATGTTCACTAAACGACTTCGTCCGTAGGACATCTTGAGACTGCATGATCTGCGCATCAAGGGGAACAGTTTGGTTATTTGATTTTGAATCTTGATTATGTTGTTCCCGAGGGGAAGAGTTTGGCGGTAAAACAATGGACGTGTTTGTTCCAACTTGGTAGTTCGCAGCTAGTCAGGCACGTAGCCAGCCAGTTTTTTCTGGTAAGCCCGGATTCAAAGGTTGACGAGGCTTTAGCCGACCCAATGATTTTTCGAATAACTTCTTATGAGTCAAATGGAGACGAAGAAAAAAGCAAAATTTCTTTTACAATGAAGGACTAATTGAAAACACTTCCAGCCACTCCATTTCCATTTTGTCTGTCCTGTCCCTTCATTTTTCGAAATGAAAGAAATTGGATGAAGAATAATGCTAGGGTTTCAGAAAAACTCGTAATCCCGGGCGTACCAGGCTTACAGGTAGCTACGCGCCTGCTAGTTATACATGTAGTAGTTATCCAACGATTTTTCTTTTGATGAAAGATTGGACAAATCACGTTCCACATGAAAGAATGGATGAGGTTTTCTTTGAGATGACAGGTTGGTTCACAGTCGCGGGTGGTGTCTTCGTGATCTGTTTTTGCTTTTGGTTTTGACGTTTTTCATAGTCTCACCAATATATGTTTTACCATGCACATATTATGACAAATGCTGTTATATCTTTCAAATAGTAATACGCAAGCTTTGATCTGCTGGGACTACGCATTTAATGTGATGCAGCCAAGTCGAACTACTGAAAAGCGTGTGAACATATATTTGTCTCTAAAAACTACAGCTATCAATAACAAAACTGATTTGTGAATTTTATGTTTTATGTCTGAGAGTTCCATATTTTAAATGTTATGTTATCGTACAACTAGTTTTAAATTAGACTTTGAATTGTCTTTTTTATATTATATAGCATTAAAGCTAGCCTTACCTAGTTTTAATTTGTTATGTAGTATTACAGTTGGTTTTGTATGTTGTTTTGTATTATGGTTAGAGCTTTAACTTCGATTTAAAATTGTTGGTTTTAAGTAATAGGGCCGGAAGACAGAGTACGACTTTTACAATTTTAATAACGCACCTGGGCAGCTTTGTACTAAATGTAGTTAACGCTTTGTCGATGTTTCATCGGGTTTTTCAGGCAACATTCGGTGGATCATCTCTGGACAAGAAAAGTGGATTTCACTTCAATTGTGAAGATTTCGAGTCGATGGGGTTTCATCTTTGTGACACTTTGTTGGACTACTGCGACCCGGATGACTCCAAGGTACACGTGCTTGAGTTTTAGTCACTGAAAACGATAACAAATGAAAAAAATTAAGACAATATTATCATGTAACTATGAAAGGGGGTAACAAGAGCACTAGAAACCAGACGAAGAAAAGGGAAGTTTCTGTTCTTTACTACAGTCGAGCTTCCGTCTTCATTTTCCTGGTTCACGCTAGAACGGAAGAGTTCTGGCATCTCGCTCGCTTCTGCTTCGTTGCTAGTGTGAACCAAACTTTACAAATATTATAAGTGGACAGTTCCCTCTTCAGATTTGCAAATACAGTCAGCTTGAAAAGGCTTTTATATAAATGGTGTCTACTTGTAAAATCTGCCTGTTTAGGTTCTTTTACGCTTAAGTGGTGAAGTTTCTGATACTGATTAGACAACTAGTAAAACATGTTTGGCCCCACATTGCTGTGTCACGAAGTTCTATACTAGTAAGCTATGCTACTATGGTTGTTGATCAATCCAGGCAAACATAAACCTTGTTCAAGCTCATTTAGTTTTGTTTTAAAAAACTGAAACGACAAATGCCCGTGTTTGCCCTCTATTTTCTTCCAATCTGCCATGTTTGAAACACGTTAGTTGTCCGCTAGCTGAAACCCTACTGTTTTGCGTATGTCTGTGAAAATGGTTCAGTGTTTCAGGAACCTTGAGGGAATAGAGATCAGTTTGCTTTTTAAGTGTTACGTTGTTAGACTTTGTTGTGTCGTGTTTGAGTTACAGTGACTTGAGTGCACAAGCTTTATATTCTTTATTTTTCAATGTACTTTTAGTACATCCAGATTATGATAGATCTGGAACAGAAGCTCCGTTCTCAGATCCTAGAGAGGCTAAGAAAGAAAGGTACCGTGTCGGCTTCCTTCACTGAGGCAGATATCGACCTTGAAGCCGACTACCCGTCAGACATCGAGTCAAGGTAACCAGCAGAGTGTCAGCTGATACTCCACATACGGTATTTGCTCTATTTGAGAAGTGCATATTTACTTAAGAAATGGTCAATGCTTAGCGTGCGTCTATCGAGTTATGGGTGCACGCGGGAAGTTGGGAGAGCACGAGAGAAGTGTTAGAGTGGCACAGGGCGAAGCCGAATGCTTCTCTAGCTTCTCTAGACTGTCCCTATTCAGACATTAGCGTAATGGTAAAATAACCCGCCAGCCCCTATATTTTACAACCTTCTAATAAGTCCCTAGTTTGAAACACTTTAGAATTGGACCGAAACAAGTCGCCAGCCCCTAGCAAGCAACGTGCCGAATTAGAGAGAGTCACTATCTTAGGTAGTTAACAAGAAAAACGCGTTTACCGTAAGAATGCGGGACATATCAAACACTTTGTTCCCAGGGAAACAGAAAAAAAACTATTGAAAGACATGAAAGAAGACAAAGATTAAAAAATTTCTTGATTTGTCACAAGGTAAAAAACAAAAGTTACAGCGACCAAAACTTGAAGATTAAGAACCCCCAGTCAAACAGCCATCAAACTCCTGTGAAACTCGAATTACAGATAAAGTTTAAAGTCTGGACAAATGTTTTACAGTTATATATTCTTCACAGTGTTTAACATAGATTTCTTCCGCTCCGCTCAAAGTATCGAGCACTCTCCTAGACGCTAGTGCCAGTCCTTTTTTAACGCATGTGTATACAATACAATAAAATAAACTTTATTTAAGGAGGGTGACATAATAACCAATTACAGTTTTCTAACTTATGGCCCTTATGTATATGCATACTTTATCGTGGTTTCTTTTGTTAAATCTTCGCTTCGTGATCTAGCAGATCATGAAAACGCCGCCACATCAACATGAATTGTTTTAAAAATAGTACTTTCAGTAAGTTTTGTTTTATTTTGCAGTACTGGTGGATCTGACAGTTCGGTGTCTGATGGTCTCCCAATGCATCTGATGTATGCTCCAAATGCGATGCAGTTGTATCAGGTGCGGAATATTTATGCGTTCTCGTCCGACAGGTCTACAGCAACATCAACAACAACGAATAATAATAATAATAATAATAATAATAATAATAATAATAATAATAATAAAATAATAATAATAACAATAATAATAATTATAATCTTTATTGAGGAAACTTTTTCACTACACAGTGCTTTTAGTATATCTTATTTTTTTAGTATATTTAAGTATAAAAGTACTATTTAGTACTTTTTTTGATACAAATTTCACAAAGAAGATGGAGGAAGATTTACAGGATAGAGTGCTGGTCATCCATACTAACCACAGGGGCTGCTTTCTTTTTATATTAAGAACAAACTTAATAAGAACATTGAGGCTGAGTTTGCCCGAAAGATAAGAACAAAATAAGAACAAACTGAGGATGAATCAAAAATTATGCAAGTGTCCGATGCGGAACTGTGTGTAGTCCTACAGTACTCAGCTCTCCGATAACGCACCCATGGCATTTAAAAATAGTTCGTCTTCCAAAGGGCACTTTACATTTCTTGTGAAGCAATGCACAGAAACATCTTAACGAAGTTTAAGCGAGTTTAACCCCCTACGGGAAACACAGCCGTTAAGAACAAAATAAGAACATTTTGGGGCTGAAATTGCAGAAAAAATAAGAACATTGACTTGGTTGAGCCTGAGCAAAATTTTACTGGTTCTTAATAAAAATAGAGTGTAGTTTACTACAGCTGCTTGAAGTGAGGTTTAGTGCTGCATCCATTTTCGGAAATTATTCGACAACTCTAATTAAAATACAGAACAACGGACACTGCATTTAGCGAATTTTCCGTGAACGATTTAGCGATTATCCGAGATTATCTACTAGCATTAATACAAACAAGACTATAAAAACACATGGGAGAACAAACTCTTCTTTGGAGAGAAATCAGTTGTAAATTGTAGAAATTGGCATAACTGAATGAAATGAAGTACAAATATAGCTAGGCTAAGCTGTGTGTCGTCAGTTACATATCAGTGATTTGTTTATTCATAGTTAAAGCGATATGGTTGGGTGGCTCAGCCAGTTACTTTGTTATAGGTTTTTGTTCTCTAAATCTTTTGTTCGGTGGCCTTGACCGTGCACAAAACACAAAAGGTATTGAAATGTATTTGAACAACTAACCAATAAAAATATTTGGGCTGACACATTGAACAAAGCAACGTGCGCTATCACGGCTCGTTCAACCTAAGACAAAGCAGCTTTGTACACTCCTTTTGAAGTTTATTGAGCTTCCCAACCAGTTAGTTTTATCAACTGTGGTTTATTTTGTTGTCGAACATGTGACACGGTAGCAGTATGGGGCAAACGTTTGTTTTGAAACTTGCAGCCAAAGAAAAAGAGATTGAAAAGCAGAAAAGAGCGGAACAAACGCAGAGCCAAGGCGCTGATTGTCAAAGACGTACTCCTGACCAGTCTGGCTAAACCGGCCCAGGTAAAGGGACAGTAAAAGTAATATTAAAAATGAGGGCTATCAATTTCCGATGTTTCGTCGTTCCTACTGACGCTATTGTCAAGGTTAAATGGTTAATCAATACAAAGTACAAGAGTTTAGAGTCACTAGTTTGCATATAGTTTACATAAATACGTTTGCGCGAATCGAGTCCGATTGCACATTCTGTGACGGTCTTAACTATTTTATGTAGAGCATGAAGGAGCGTGTGTGGATATGCGTCTGTCTTTCTGTATATATGTATGATATGTATGTACAAATTTAAAAGACGAGAAAATAAAGGTTTTACAGTAACTATATACATTTGTGTTTATTTGTTTATGCATGTATGTCTATCTGTATATACATATGTACGTACGTATGTATGTATATGTGTATGTATGTATGTGTGTGTGTAGGTAGGTACGTATGTATGTATGTATGTATGTTTGTACGTAGGTAGGTAGGTAGGTTGGTATGTATGTATGTATGTATGTTTGTATGTATGTAGGTAGGTAGGTAGGTACGTATGTATGTAGGTACGTACGTATGTACGTATGTATGTATGTATGTAAGTAGGTAGGTAGGTAGGTAGGTATGTATGTAGGTAGGTAGGTAGGTAGGTATGTATGTAGGTAGGTAGGTAGGTATGTATGTAGGTATGTATGTATGTATGTATGTATGTTTGTATGTATGTATGTATGTATGTATGTACGTATGTATGTAGGTAGGTATGTATGTAGGTAGGTATGTATGTATCTATGTATGTATGTATGTATGTAGGTAGGTAGGTAGGTAGGTAGGTAGGTATGTATGTATGTATGTATGTATGTATGT
>JAOBYE010706505.1:0-11448 GCA_025403585.1 Parazoanthus swiftii
GTGCATGTACTTGGGTGGGTGGGTGGGTGCGTGCGTGCGTGCGTGCGTGGATGGTGATTCGGAATTCGAGATCAACTCGGTATTAATCGATTCACCAACGACTTACCGAGGAGCAGCCGACTGCGATTTTCGCATTTCAAAATTGGTGCTGATATTATTTGTCAACGATCAACAGCAAGGCGTGTGGTATAATGTCTCGTAACATCACGCCATAGTCAAGGGTCCGTATTTATGCAAGAGAAAATCATATCGAGGCGTATCCAACTAAAATTCCACTTGGCACATGCAGTCCTAGACTGCCTTTTTTTAATTTTCATGCATATTATCAAGGGAAATTAATGTTTGTTAAGGTTATGATGAGAGATACCTCAAAGCTTTGAACGGCTCTTCTCCTTATTCTAGTGTCAATTGTGCCTGCAATGTTACATCGTCTTCCCAACTGCTTGATTAAGTAATAAATCCATTGCAAAATTTCCCGGATTCTTTGTATGTGCTAGAAATAGTACTACCCCAGTCAGCAGTTCTTAGTTCAAAACTTATAGCAACTGTAAACAGGAAAAGGCCTGTCCTAGTTTCATATTATGGTGCTCTGCAGGTGTTTCTATTACTTTATTATCATAAAAAATTACAATTTGGTCTACTAATCTCTCTATTATTCATTAGTTTGTCTGTCAACTGTCCCATCCCTGCCCGCTTATTTTTTAAAAAAAATCTAAAAAATCTAAATGAAAAATAAACGACGTTGTCAAACGTCGACCTCTGCAAAGCGCAATGTAAAGCACGAAAAGAAATGCGGTAGCCCAATATTATATACTGTGTGGCATCCATTGACTTGAACACAAAACAAAATATACCGGCCTGAAAAGCACGAAGCCAAATAACTTTTTTTAATTCGGTCATATGCAAATCTATAAAGGTGTTCGGGTATTTGCGCTATTCATGGTCAACTTTTTTTAAAAAATAGCAGTATCTGGGAAGAGCAGTGAGAAAGTGCCTTCCTTGACAGTTCCTCAATAAGATTTGAAGCGGGTCAGGATAAGTTTGAATTGTTTATTCCATGCATGGTACCAATAATGCAGTTTTTTTCCGGTACCGAGCAAGAATTCTACAAAAAGGAGGTCGATTTTTGATGATATACTAAAGTAGATTCTGAAAGGATTTTGCACATTTTCATTGGAAGGTGTGTTCGCTGTACAGAATGGGTTCAACCTTTGGGATAACCATCCATATACAGATTTACATTTGACGTATTGTTTAATGCCGTTGTCAAACTTTCGTTCTGATAGTAGAGCCTTACTCGACAGAACGGCCAAATCTCGAAGCGAATCGTATCGTACATTTTTAATTTAAAAAATGACCCAAGGCTTTATATTAAGGGGCGGGATATTATTTTTTTAGAAGAGAGATGAGAAATCCTGAAAAGCAACATGTTTGCAGAGCTCGAAATGTAAATATAAATTACTGATTTGCAAGAGTAAAATTGAATGTTTGCAAAGCCTTGCTTTCATCTAAAAAATGTTTAGACAGTTGCAGATGTTGAAAAAATACATATCCACGCCAACTTTCATCCCCAACGTAAAAAGATCATGGTCCTCTTAAAAGGCCGCTGTATATTCGTATGAGGTGTTTTTAAAAAATTAAGCCAGAAAAACACAAATAATTTTGACATTTTCTCCATTATCTGGATCAAAAAAGATCCACGACTTATCAGGAATGTTTCTTATCTGGGATTTTCTTGCTAAAGGTTTGTAAGAAACACTTACCGGCTGGAGCTTTCTTTTTCCTAAAAAATAAGTGTTTTAAGTTTGAAAACAACAGTTTTTCTTCATTCATTTTGGAGTCTGCATTCAGCAAATTAAACCGAAACTGACGCAAACTTGTTTTCGATACAAAAATGACATCTTCAATGATGGAGTGCAACAAATAAAATGCATGCATGTTGGCACAACCAAAGTTGCTGAAATGTACTTCTCCAATTACTTCAATATTTATGTACGACAGTCTCACCTACTTTCCGCCTTAGAGCTCGTTCACACGAGCAACTTTTGGTGTAATTTTTCTCACCGCCGCGTTGTATCAAGTTTCGAGATGTTCAAAACATTGAAAGTTTCCCGGCACTCAAACTCACGGAAATTGCAGGTACTTTACATGTACTTTTGGAAGTAACAGCGCGAGTGCAAGAAATATTGCAATGGGAATCGCGACAAACGCTGCGCCAAAAGTTGCCAGTGTGAACGGGCCTTAAAACATTCGTCATTAATATATCTTACGAGTTTAGTAAAATTGGTTTCGGTGCTCTATCGGAGACAATATGGGAGAATGACTTCTCATTTCAGCCCAGCACTAGTTACACATTGTGGATACCTTAAAGGTAATAGTGCTTCAATCAACTGCAAGGCTTTTCAGAGAATAAATCGCCTCTCTCTCTCTCTCTCTCACCGCATGAACCCCCTCCCCTCCCCTCCCCCCTACAAACTGGAAAAACTAATAAACTAATACACTCGGCGTAAACTGTTCTAGTAAGTTAAACGTAACCTGTAAACAAGATGGTCACATAGATAGTTACGTATAAACAATACCTCTTCGCTAAATTTTCAAATCTCGAATTCGGTGACAGACCAATATTTCACAACGGGCGTTAAGAATGAACTCCGAAAAATAAAAGCAAAAGCTGCCAAGGCCACTTTTTCTTAATTTGCCGACGCGTAAAACGATATTAAAGATGTACACTTTATGTTAAAACTACTACCAACCTTGTTTTCGTTATTAGGTAATCGCTTTTTGAAATGTCTGCATCGAATCTTAAAAAATGATAACCAGGGTTCTATTCTAACTCAACATGTACTCAAGGAATTTCCAGGACCTTTTGGAACATATTCAAGGGCCTTTTGGGACAAATAATTCTTCAAGATTTTAAAAATATTCTCGAAATTTTCAATTTTTTTTTTACATTAAATTTTCTGGTGATGCAACTGGCATCCAATTCAATGATTTTCAAAGATTTCAACTCATTTCAAGGAATTTCCAGGATTTTCAAGAACCCCTGGGGCCTTGGATAGTTGTCAAAAATTAATTCGAATCAGTCTCAATTCATACAAAGAATAGCCTCGCTACTTGCAGACGATTAGGCACTGTCTACACGACGTTAGAGTCCGATCGCCGCATTTAAAGTTACCACCATCCCCCCCTTGTAGAGCCTCCCCGATCCATTCCACGACCGCCGCCCCTTCCTCTCCCTCTACCGCCCCTCCACACGCGGGAGCCCCCTCTCCCCCTTTCCCTAGACACATCCCCTTGTGGATGTCTCCCGTGTCTTTCTCTTTCGCCTCCACTCATTCTTCTACTACCTCTCTCCGTATAATCAAGTGTCCGTCCCCTGTGAGACTCTGACGGAGCGTGGGGATGGGGTTTAGTTCTATGTCCGACAGTCACCCACTTCTCCGACTCTTCACGCCGATGACTTTCACTTCCAGAGTCAATGCTGTTTGAGGTACAGGTTCCAGTACTTGAAGCAAGACTTTCTGTACTGTTCACCGCATGTGGCGTTCCACGGTTACTGGAAGCAGATGCGACGTTGCTGAAGGGAACCCTCTTTTCTCTGTGACTTTCCTGCCTCAACTTTGCAGCCGATGGAGAAGTAGTAATGCTCCTTGGGTCCACGGTGACGGTCTCCCAGTCCGAATTACGATACAGATCTCTGTACCCGTCACTTACAACAGCTCTGTCGTCCCAGTAACGTTGGCGTGAACTTCGAAAGTTGTCTGGGTTATCACTGAAACTCCGCCCATACTGAGCACGACTCTGGGGATTGGGCCGGGTGTTTTCATATGTCCCGCGTCCCCCTCTCCATCGGCCACGCCCAAAAGGCCTTCCGCCCCACGGGACTCTGCCGCGGGATGGGAAGCTGTCTTTGTCATAACCAGGTGCACTGCTTGGTTTCTTCAATGAGGCAAAGTTGCTCCATGTCGCTCCGTCGGAAACCGACCTCGGCCTGTCCGCTTTTTCTGCTGAGATGAGGGTTTCGTATCAGTTTTGCTTTCTGAAACAATTTTCTGATTAAAATTCCTCTATTTAACTAAATTTGTTTTACAGAAACTCTGGACCAATTCCCTCATCAGAAAGCAGCTTTAGGGTTTTAAAACGTGAACGTTGAGGAACAATAATTTATGTCCACGCATGGCTTCATCTGCGAATCACTAAAAATATATTTCCACAAGGATCGAACACATATTTACGTAGTACAAATAACTGAAAAATGTCCTAATTTCTTTCCAAGCAATGTAATTTTTCTCAAGTCATGTCACTCCATACACGCATCAAGAGTTTCAGACTTCCGGTCCAAATTCAAAGGAAAAGTGGGCACTCATTAAGTCAGGCTATTGTGTTTGGTGTGTTTAACAATGGTCTGACTTAATGAGTGCCTGCTTTTCTTTTGAATTTGGACCGGAAGTCTGAAACTCTTGATGTGTGTATTAACAAATCTTAGAAGGCAAATGGAAAACCCCTTGACACGTGTCACAAACAAAAAATAAGAATAAGTCAGTAAGTCGTGTTGGTATATCTTTAAAAAAACTATAAAACGGGTTTTCTATGTGACATAGCCTACCTTCGTAGCAAAAGCGCGAACACGATAGTAGCATTGAGAAACCACGACGCGTAGCGGACTGATTTCTCAAAGAATCTATTGTTCAAGTGTTGGCATCAGGCTATGTCACTTAGAAAAACTTCAGTTATAATTCTTTCATAAAATAACTAACACGCGGAACTTGCCTAAAATTCAAACCCGTGTGACATATCATCAATCGTACTAACACAACCTAAGCGTGCGTACATTGTAAACTTTTTTATATTAAACGATAGAACAAGAAAGAACCGCCATGTTTTTCTTGTCTTTTGCATCTCTTGGCAGGAATTGTCTGGAAACGGCACCAGTCTCTCCATCGGAGGCATACAGAATGAAAGACAAAACTTGCAGTTCAATTGCAGCTCTTATGTCTCTTAACATGATAGCAAACAAAGAAACGTTTTGTTTTGAGATGTCTATCTTACTGATCAGTCAGAATGCGGCTTTAATTTATAATTGTTAAAAATAATAATTATTATTACTATTATTATTATTATCATCATCATCATCATCATCATCATCATCATCATCATTATCATTATTAAGGAACTGTAAGATGACTCTTAACTCGGATTACACGACCAAAAAAGGAAGGAATATTAGATACACCCACCCGTGATAGAAGAACTGCCAGCTGATTGGGTGGAGTCAATCGAGCAAGTTTGCGAGGTAGGCGTTGAGGGTCTATCAGGAGACACGGAACAATAAGAAACTCCCCTGGAACGCGTCCCTTGCGCAACCTTGCTTGCCCACGTGACTGCAAACGGAGAATTTGCTTGTGAGAATGGGGAAGACTTCCGATGTGAACTCAGCAGAGGCGAAGAAGATCCTGGAGAAGACAGCTTCCGCACGTACCTGTCTGTTACTGGCGTCTGTTGAGAGAGCAGAAATGAAATACCTGATTTTTTTTCTAGTAAAACGTCCCTTTTCAACAACGTCCTTCTCCAACAAGAGCCTCCTTGCAAGACGTACTAATTTGAAACAAATACTTGCTAATGAACGCCTTCCCGGTATAAAAGTGAAAGTATTACATGGCTACTTTTCAGCCACTAAACTAAATTTCTATCCAAAGAAAATCTTCTGAAGACGAGCAAATCAAGATGATACTTTCACACGTGGAAGACTGAAAGGTTTTATTCCTTAACTACGAAATGAATAATTGCTTTTTGCTCTGGTAGCCTTTATTTCAGAGTAAGAGAAGTTATTTAGGGAGCGTTCTTTACTTATACCAGAGGGGATGTCGTAAAAAGAAAACAGGAGGGGGTGTGTGAGGGGAGGGGGGTGGTGGTCACGTTATACTGATTGTTGGGCTACAGAAAGTTAACTTGATTTTATCAAATAACGATCGACGTGAAGACCGTGAACGTGTCAGATTATGTCTAAAGCGTTTTTCATTAAGCATTTGATGCTTTATGCAACCCTTCCTATGTGAAAAACAAAATTCTCCCAAATATTTTGAAAGCAAAGTATAGCAGCCATTTATAGGAGATCTTAACAACATACCATTTGTCATGTTCTGGGCTCAAAGGGTTAAATACTATAAGCAGTGGTTACTTTCAGCCCCCCCCCCCCCAGTCCCAGAATCTTCAAAAAATCCCGACATCTCAACTCATATGAAACCCTGGACCTCTTGCCACTGATTCTACTAACAGCAAATACCTTAGTGGCAGAATCTGCTTGCGCGACCCCATTGGCCAAACACTTGGCCTGTTGAACGGTGGTGAGACGCGCGGCGGACTGTTTGAGAGTGAGTTGGATGGAATGTTGATGAACGGAGCCGCCTTCCTGCAGCTGAACTATGTGCAGATACTTGGTGCAGCGCGGCTTCTTCACACTCGACTAGGGGTTGAACAAACACTTCTCAGTTGTATTTTCTAACAAACATTTCTGCTCTGTTTTCAAACAAACATTTCAGAGCTGTATTTTTTTAACAAACATGAAACAAGCATTTCTGTTCTAATTTTCTAAACTTCAGTCTACTGTCTTCAAGAACTTCCTGCTGTAAAGATCGTTTAAAATCCTCCGCCTGTGCAAACTCATTCAACTCAGATAATTTGAGGGCCCTACCGGACTGAAATATGCTCTTCCATGCAACCTCACAATGTCAGATCTTATAACATACTTGTACACAGCACCGACGCGGCAATGTTAAGACGCATTAAGACTGTTTGTACTTGTTGTTTTGTCCTTTTTGTATTTTTAGTGTTTTCAAATAGTTCTACTTTTCTTTTCTTGTTTGGTAATTGGACAGTTTTGTTTAGGGTTTTCAAAATCGGGTTGGTGTGAATAAACATTTTTTTTATATCCAGTGAGTTTTGCTTCCCTTTCCCCAGGTCAGATACGATTACTAAAGTTTGGTAGCCTAACATCGGCACTCTGCTTTTACCGACTTACGTCTACGGGTGAGAGCAGCTACAGCTCCCTCGATACTAACTGGTTCACTGTCTTGTCTGTGGCTACGTTAACTGCAACTGCCCCCTACAACTGTGCCTGCAAACACACATACAATACGGATCAGTCACCACAGTTCGCGTATTTAAAGCACTGCTGCTCGTTCAGGTTCTGATAAACTAAGTTAGGTGGAAACTGCTGAAGGATAGCAGTTTACTTTGAAGAATAAGTAAGAAACTGGATGAACTTCGAAAAAGGGAAAAAACGACTAGTGTAGTACTAAAAAAACCCGCAGTCGCTCTGACCCATTCTGTGTTGCCCTTTCCCACCCCTTCCCTCCCAATCACTATTCCGGGAGTTTCCCCCTCTGGGCCACCATAAACTTCTCCTTGGCGAACACGTTAAACGTAAACTCACTTCGTACTCAACGATGCACTCTACTGTAGGTTCACAAAAGTCACTTGCCACCTTCCACTTGTCCATCACATAAGGAGGCTACAGTAGAAAGTCCACAAAAAAGACTGTCAAACAAAAACTGTCTCCAGCAAAGAAACATCTATAAATTCTTTACTATATCAAAATAAAATTTTCAAATGCAACATGCTTTGTCAAATTTGAACTTAGTTTGAGGTTGAATTTATGATATACTATGTTAATGAGTCAAATTAACTGTAAACAATGAAGTCATCAGAAATCCACCTATGAATAATATTCAGAAATCGTTTAACGTAAACACAGTTTCAGTATAAAATACTTACTCATAACACAGGGCCATAGTAAGGGGAGGGGTCGGGGGGTGCCCCACCAGTTTTTTCCCCAGCAAATGTGTCAAATGTGTCAAGCTCAGCAAATTGCCCAAAGTCTGAGAAAAACTGGAAATATCTTACTAGTTTTAAACACTCTGATTTTGTTTCAAATGGAGTTTAAAACCCAGGAAATACGACTTTAGACAAACTAATTTTCAAAATTTCCCGGGGAAGCATGTCCACGGACCACCCTAGAAGGCTTGTACTTTCGGCTCTCGTCGGTCCCCCCCCCCTCCCTTCGTTTTCAAAGGCTTGCTACGGCCCTGTAACATAAAGTATTTACTAATACAGCAAATGTTAGTGCAACGTGTCATGCTACTACATCAGTAAAAGAAGCTTTGGCCAGTTGCATTGTGACTAGGATTGATACTGTTACACTGGTTTCGTTTAAGCGTCCACTTGTGACTTCATTTACCTGTGTAAAAGTAATCGTCTCGTTGGAAGTCTTGATGAGAAACGACACTTCCTACAAAAAAAAAACGATGTTACATTCCCAAACTTACTATCTCCCTCGTCAAGAATAAAAACATGAGTACAATAGTTTTATAATGGCTAGCTTATCCCTCCCTATATATATAACTGGTTCAACAAAAGTCTTGATCTGATGTAACGGCCTTGAGCAAAGGGGACAAACAAATGGTCGAGTCTTATTTGTCCCAAAGTACAAAATATCATACGAATTCCGTAGAAATAATTTCAAGTGGAAAACATAAAACTTGAAGTAAGAGAAATGGCAAACTGGAAAGACAAAAAGTTAACAATTTAATATAACTGTAAGATTTTAGACATGCCATTATCAAATACCACGAAATTCCCCCTTTTTCCCACTTAGTGTTTTGATTAATAAATTGATTGATTGATTGATTGATTGACTGATGATTAAAAAACAATTGTGAAAATTCTTACTCTCATCGACAAATGCAATTTCATACATCAGTGGGACAGTCCAAGTTCATGTTTCCCTAACTGTATATGTAAGTTTAATTGAATCTTTCGTTCAATTGAAAAGTCAAGACCTCTTGCATGTTTAAGACCCTTTTGGCAAGATCTTAAACGTAAACAAACCACAATAGAACTCAGGAACTTTGTAATATCTACACGAGGTACCTTTATCAAGGTTAATCCACTTTCTTCACCGTCGACTTCGACAAACATTTTCCATTTGTGTTCCTTCAAAACAAAACATTAAGGCTCAGTTTTGCGGCAAGGGAGAGAAACAACAACAACAACAACAACAACAATCTTTATTTATACCGCACATAACATATTTTATATATATATATATACATATATATATATATAAACACAATGTTCCTTTAGTTGGGTAAGTGTTGCCCACTGAAAAGTAACAATATTAGCTAATCGAGCTGGGCAACAGAAAGAAACAACGGCAGTTGGAAACGAAGCGCAAAAATATAGGATGATGAATTCGTAAACAAGTGCAAGAAAGAGTGAAAGATGAAAAAAAAAATCCAGGCAAAATAATTCCAGGGTAATCCTTGCCTTAGGTAAAAAATAGTGAAGAGACACATAACAAGAAAAAATAAAACAAGATTTCTTTTACATTTTACAGCCTGTTGCGATTCTAGGGGAATTAGGGGTACGTACAGATTATAGATTCCTAACAAAATAGATCGCAAGGCAACACATGCGACAAGTACGTTCTTGTGTACCTGAGACGACTGGCCCATTCTACAGTGGTTACCAAATAGCAGTTCAAGATTTAACTGCTGTGGCGTTGATGACGGATGGCATTCTACTTCATCTGCCTGCAAATGCAGGTAAAGTTAAGTTGTTATACGTTTTTGATAAAAACCTCTAACGGTTGTCTGTCAAAATGTTTAAAGACTGTCTGTGTTTCAGTACAAACGATTTACTAGTTTTGTGACACATTCCAATTAAACTGTAACGTGGGTACCCTGAAGAAAGTTATTACCACTATCACTATATTCACTATCCCATAACAGTCACCGTCTTCATCACCATCACCATCACCACCACACCCTCTTTGCAATCCCCAGTCCTCCAAAAATAACACGTCGCCGGACAACTAGAGATACATACATATATCTGTTATACATATCGTATCTCACTAGAGACAGTTACGAAA
This sequence comes from Parazoanthus swiftii, assembly GCA_025403585.1. NCBI lineage: Eukaryota > Metazoa > Cnidaria > Anthozoa > Zoantharia > Parazoanthidae > Parazoanthus > Parazoanthus swiftii. The sequence goes on from JAOBYE010706505.1 coordinate 9,932, forward strand.
CACACATTAAATCCGTCGGTAACGTTCATGTTGCCACCCAAAAGAAATTGCTAGTGATTCAAACCTTTAGTAACGGTGGAAAATGAACCAACAGTTCACTCTCATTCCTCAGGTGGACGACTTGTTCCTGTGATAACAAAATAAATTGAGATTAGAAGCATGTTATCGAGTATAATAGTACGGAGAAAACCCTGGGTAGGGTTTGTACACACTTTTTAATATTAGATTCTAAGGCGTATCCGCAACTCATAACCCTTACTTATTCCAGAAATTCATGCCTTAGCAATTCGAAAATGTCCTGCACATTGACGGATCATCAAGCATACATTTAGATCTAAATTCCATGACTTTCCATGACCAGTTCTGATTTACTAGGTCTTCCAATCCTGGATATTGAAAACATGCTGAAATCTAGTCGAATACGCCACCAAATGGTCCCTTCTGGTCACATGCTTATTGCAAGAAAAAAAGTTATTTAAGTATTAAATATTAAAGATTCCCTCAGTACCATGAGTTCCATTCTGTGGCCGAATGAATCAATGCCCAGTGATTTCAGTCCTTCGTCTTCCAACTGTAGCAATCTGCAGCCCCAAATATAAACAATGAGTTTTCTGATAACCATTTGATCTCTTATTTGAGCAGCATTTGTTGTATTTCCGATGATTTTGTGACAATTGCGTGGATATCTACTTTCCTTACCTTTTACCGGTGATATGGTTCTCATGAAACAGATCAACATAATCTGCCAAATCTTTGTGACCATCTGGGAAAGAATTGGAAACAAGCAGGAGAAAATGATTAAAGATAAAATATCTCTACGGCTATTTCAAGACACACTGACACTTTCAAAATACCAAATACAAAGGAATGATTGGAAACTCTTGGTAACGTAGCATATGACAACAAAAGCTCCCATCATGCTTTGAGATCTGAGAATTGCGTTTTTGTTAAAACCGCGCTAGTTCAAATACGAAGAAAACAAGGGTACTTTGAATCCAAACTCTGGATTCTAGGCAAGTTTATTATGACACGTAAAGATTTCAACATAAGGGATTTCTTGTATATATTTTTCTTAAACGATAAGTATAAATGGTGGGTACAAGAGTAACAACGCCAAATGGGTTTTCAGAGATCTCTAACACCAGGGGAAAAATGGTAAAAAACTATAATTCAAAGAATCAAATCAAAATCCTCAACCAAGATTTAAGTGGATAAAAAACCAGTTCGACGATTCTCATAGGGCGTTACTAAAACGGGGAACGGTCAATGTGAGTTTGGAGGTGTGACAAATTACAATTCTTCGAAGACTGGGGCATTTGAACAGTTAACAACGTCAAGCATTGCTACAGATATTGCAAATATTGACCATTATCCGATTTATACTGACCGTTCCCCGTTCATTGTTCCCCGTTCCAGGTTTCAGAAATAGCAAAATATGTTCGGTACGTAGTTTAGCATATATTTGTATTCTATGTGTTTCTCGACCGCACCCACTGAGTTGTGTGCGTCCATTATAT
>JAOBYE010706549.1:0-11443 GCA_025403585.1 Parazoanthus swiftii
GTATTTACAGTATTGATTTCTCGGATAATTTTGGAAGGACAGTACCAATCCCCTTTTCATTTGTGGGCTATATTCGCATATAACCACGTGTCCAGTCGGTATTTACCGACACGTATTGACTGCAGTGCTATCATTTCCTCAGAAGCCGATTTGTAACAATAACCCAGGAGATCAGAACTAATTTTAGATTATAGTTCTATTTAGTTAGTCGATATTTTAAGAAATGTTGTTCAAATATAACCGGGATATATATAGACAACCGACCAGGCTGATAATTATAAGCTGTTATTTGTCAGGCTGTGGGAACGAAACAGAAACCACTGCATGGTGGTTTAGACAGCTTAAATCCTTGATTAGACTAATCGGCTTTTGAGGATTCGATGGTGTCAAAGAGTTTCACGAAGTTCTGCGTGGAAGATACAGTACATATACATACACACATACACACCAAGAAACAATATTTCTTGCACTGAGTTTTAGAGTGTTTCTTTCACGATCTCTTTCTGCCTCCACCACCACCTCCCCTAAAGTTAGTTTTCTGGATTTTCTTTGCTTGAAAATTACTTTACGTTTTGCCGTACAAGAATGGTTTTGTACATTAATGTCATTAATATATACTCGCCACCTCCCACAAGGGTTTGTCAGTGACTCAACTAATGCTAGTGGAGTTTCAGTCAATAGTGACATAGCAGCAAAAGGATTACCACAGTTATTTCAATTTGTGTTATAGATTCTTTTTCACAGCCGTTCAAGTTTTTGTTGTCGACACGATTATTTAACAGGCGCGTAGCTACCTGTAAGCCAGGTTTTTCCGAAACCCTTTTTCATCCAATTTCTTTCATTTCGGAAAGTGAAGGTACAGAGTCATGTTTTTTCTATTTAACGTTCTTTCTTTGCCTTGGTCCGTGGTGAGGTCGATTGACCAGATAGTGAACTTCTGTTTAGACCTTTTGGAATGGCTAAAAATGCTTCCAGTTAATCCATCATTGTAAAAAGAAATTTTGCTTTTTCTCCTCACCATTTTGACTTATAAAAAATTATTCGAAAAATTATTGGGTCGGCAAAAGCCTCGTCAACCTGTGAATCCGGGCTTACCAGAAAAAACTGGCTGGCTACGCGCCTGTTTAATGGCTCCTTACTTTTTTCAGCGTAACTTCCTCAGATATCAGGTCACTGCATATGGCGAGCAATTCCGGTATTTTTCTTTTTTAAGAACGGTTTACAAACTCCTGTCCTAAATTCTTGCGAATTTACATAATTTTTTGAGCCTCAAAAATCCAGAAACTGTAGCAAAGGTGGCAGAGAGAGAGAGAGAGAGAGAGAATTAGACGAAAACTTACAAAAATACTCTATGAAAAAACAAATTCTTTACAGCAAATGTCCGTTACAACTTGGGAGAGATTGTTCGGTCTAGTATACCAATAAGATAATAATTGTCGTATATTCTCTGGTCTTAGGGCAGTGTCTATCAGATAACTTCTATGTAAGAGGAGACGGCACCAGAGTGTACTTTTTTACGCAAGGTAAGACTTTAACAAAGGTGTTACTCATGTAAACACGAAGGTATGGTTGTCTCAGTAGGTAAGATACCCCCGGCTCGGAGGGGGGTACTCAATCTAAGTTTGGCCCGAAAACAAACATTTTCGAACACAACCAGTAGGAGAGCCGGCTAGCAGGCTGCCTAGAAACTCAACCCCCGACCCTGTTTATGAGAAAAATTCTTGGAAATTCATAACCTGTTCATGATTTTACACTTTTATTCGAAAATCCCGTTTATGATCAGATCATCGACAAAGTACACCCTGAAGGGTTGCTTGCCCCCGTATAGCTATATACGGGACTACCCCCCCCCGGGTAAGATCTATACGACCAGGCCTCGGACTGCCAGTTCAACCTTTGGCCTTGTCGAGTGCCGAGCCAATGTCTTGAAGCTGAATAGTTTCGGGACCTTCCTTTGCAATACCATCCGTAAACATCCGTTGCTTTAGTCTCCTGACATGCAACTTCAGCTCAGAAAAAAAAACCGCACACACTTCTTGAAAAGAGTCAGATAATCCGGGGGTTGTGGCGAGGACCACATAGAATAGAAAGTACTGTGTATAACTTGTATTAACCTCGAGAAATAAGAATATTTACTTTTTGACACGAAAAGTAGTGACACTAATTTGAGATATTTAAGGATGCATGTACTTGCATGTTTTGAAGAATCTTCGATGACCTTGACTCTTGAGGGATTATCTTTATTTCCGATGAAAGCTGGTATAGATCATGATTCATGACGAGAGTCCCTGCGAAGCTTGTAAGGTTTTTGCCGCCAAGTTCGACATGCACTCCGGGCTCGGTTTCATTTTATTTCGGTGACTTGTGAATCATTTTTCTGCAGAGCTAAAGTTTGCGATACTCGGTTTCATTTGCCAAAACTTGGTCCCAACCTGATTGGATTTGGATATTAACTTTTCATTAGTAGTTTTATTTATTGCTAATAGCTTGCGAGATTAAAACCGCATAGAAACTAACCTGTCTGACTATGTGACTGTGTTAAGTTTTTTTTTTTAAACAAAAAAACAAAAAAAACTGTTTTCTGCGTTGGCGAGTAAGCTGAGTATGGGTTTTAATCAACAAGGGTTAATTTGGTATGTTTAATTTTTCGCCATAAGGTTTACTTTTACTTTTAGTTTTACTTTCATAATCCGCAAAGGCGGTAACCATAGCGTTTAGTGTATGAAGCTGACGTTTCGAGCTTTAGCCGTTCGTCAGTGCAGAAAGCCGGCTAACAAATAGTTGTGTAATGATATCCATGGTATTTTGTTTTTCATCAGGAACAAAAAGAAGACAAAACACCTCAAAAATGCTATCGATACCCTTTCTTTTGAGTCCAGTGCAGATTTTAGGTCCGCTTCAACGCCGTGTCGAACTCGACCAGACTGATTTCTAAAATATGCACAGAATTTCGACGTTTAAGCAATTAAAGTCGGCAAGGAGAACTTTTCCTTAAATCCGGCAGAAGTCCGGCATCAGTGAATTACAACTTCACCATTCCACGAACAAGAATACACAGGTTCAGTTAAGTGCGGCACAAATACGAGAGTTTCAGGCGTTTGATTTTTGTCGTATTTCTACCGAACTCGCCTGATTGAATCGAATTCGACACGGCATAAATGTAACCGTCTGAGCCGGGCCTTGGCTGTCCAAAGATTCTTTTTATATTGGACTTAACTTGCAGTTACGCTTTTAGAAAAAAATACTACTTTTTAAATAGTCGTGCTTGCAGTTAGGAAATTCCCGCTTGTTCCCCCCGTTTACTGTCCTCTGACCTACCCAAAATTTTGGAAGATTTTCCAAAAAGAAAGAAAGTGATAACAGGAAATATATATTAGAGAAAAGCCATCTATTATCAAATGTTGATCCGGTTCTTATCAGTCGTTCGTTGTCAAGTGTCATTTCTGAGAACTCTCAACTTTAACTTTGACTTTAAAATCAGCTCTTTTACCTTTTTATATAAAACTTTAAAACTAGTACATATCAGTTTTACTTTGGCCTGCATATGCATAAGCAGTATTATAGATTGTTTTCTTTGGATTTTTTCCTGACCGACCGAACGCCTGACCCAACCTTGAGAATCCGAAATGATCCCGATGATAAACGAAAAACCAAGCTGCATGGGGCGCAGTTGAAAACACGAGCTTTAACGATTTGCTTTTCAATTACAATCGAAGGTTTGATTATTATTTTTAACCCATTAGTACGTTAATCCGGTGTTAATATGTTCAGCGTTGGCTTTTTGCCTCTTCTGATAATAAATTGAAGGCGCAAGTGTTGTGTCTAGTCCGTTTGTAGACGCAGCTTTTAATAGTGTTTGTAATTACGTGCGGCCGAATACATTAGACATAGTTAGTTGATCCCGAAGAAAACAACGATTTACAGGTTGTTGTATTTGGTGCGATGCCGTAGCACTTTCTATCTTGTCTAAAAGCCGGAAGCTCTGATGTAATTCATGGTGGTTCTGGCCATTATCTTGTTTAAATACTCGAATCCAAAAGCTCCGTTTGAGTTATTTCAGACAATTTAAGGTGCGGCCCTTTGACCAAGAAAAACAGCTCATTCGAATGCATCACGTTTGTTTGTTCAAGTATCTAGATTTTTCTTGCACAACGGGAGTCAGTCTGTTTTTGACATTTCCTCAACATGTTGCTCGTATTTCCTTACATGTACTTCTAAAAATGTACGAGTTCAGTCCAGTTCCGTTCAGCAGCAAGATGTGACTAATACCAGTTTTTTGATGTTCTAGCGATTGAGTTGTAGTATAAAATCATCAACAGAAAAGAAAAAGTGACTCGGTAGATTATTGTTTGTGTGAGATATTCAATATTTTGAAGACCCTTTTATCTTCAGATTTTAACGTTACTTAAAACTTTGCCTTGTTCTGATTTGTTAGTGATATGACCTGTTTCTAAAGCTTCTTAATATCTCCACTGGTCTGAGTTTCAACAAGAACGGAAAAACCATGTCGCGAAACCGTTAATTATCGCTCCGATAAATAATCTGTTTCTTCATACATTGCATGCATGCAGGAGTTGAAAAGAAAACCTAAACATCAAGAAATGTGAATTCTTTTCATCCCATTTAGGAAGAACATTTAAAAACTTCAAAGCAAACGCGTTCAGTTAAACGCGCTGGTTCAGTTTAGCTTGGGAGAAATGATAATGGCCGCATTAGTACATAGGAACATTTATCACTGTACTATGTACGTGGCTATTCTAGAATGTTGCATGACAAGTGGTATAGCGGTTTATTATTAATTACTTATTAGAAGATTTTACAACTCAACATATATAGACTTCCACCTCACTTTCTAGTAGCCGAAAATTTGATTTATTTTACTGGAGAATACTAACACGACTGGTCCGTTCCACAAGTGAATTCTCAATATATGCTGAAGAGAAAGCGTATTGGCTTTAGTTATGGATAAATTTAATCCGTCAATGGCAGGTTAATTTAGATGAAAGAAAATACTTTTCTTATGTTGATGCAATCACCAGAACTTGTATTGACGTCTGCAAAATAGGTTGAACACCGAAGTACTTTTGTGTAGGGCACCGCAGAGACTCAATACTTCACAGCTTCGGCATTTGGAAAAGGGCCAACATTCAAGCAGCGATCTTTCTCTGCAAATTATCAGTCGTGTAGAGAGCATAGCAGAGAGTTGTTTTTAAACCTGTCGTGTGGTTATATAGATTATTCAATGCCACGGGCAAAAGGGCTTTGCTTGGCGACAGGTTACTGTCGAGTGGTGATTGGTCAGCCAAGTATACTCTGTGTTCTGATTGGTTCAGACATCAACCTGCCAACCTGTTGTGTAATGATATTACCAAGTTTATTGAAGGACTTTTAAGACGAGAGTTGGGCTTTGTTTCAGGCCGTTTCATCAAAACATCACATTCTCCACAAATGAGGAATTTACATTTCAAAACTTTTTCAAGTGCTACTTTTTCAAGTTGGAGAATGAAGCTTTGGTCGAGAAACACAAAACATTTTCTGTACGTGAGCGCTGTTTTATGACCGCCACGCAAACTCGTCAAGCACTTGTCATTAAATGCCGCGTTTAAAGTCTTTAGCTTGGATGCATTCTTCTTGTAAATTAGCTCTGAAAGGAATAATACTCCAATTAGTATTCATGGGACTGGATCGGAGACCAGATTTTTAAAACTGTAAACAAACGTAGATTTCAATGACCTTGGTACCCGACTGTGATGATCTTGAATATTTTCATTTCTTCCTTATCAGAGAGTTAAGTCAATTAGTGCTCAGGTGTCGTTATTGCTTTTCTGAATGCGTCAGACAAAACTACCAGCTCTATCTTGAAGTTCGACTTTACAAATTGCCCATCAAACGCTGTGTAATCTCATTTTTATCACAGTATGTCAAAACTTGGGACAATTGTTTATTCACTGCTTTTCTGTTTTAACTTTTGATCTTTTCAATATAACTGACTTATATTAGACATTCTGCACGTATTTGATTAAACTACCGCTGCTTTTTTTAGCAACTATTTACAAATCAGAACGATATCAAATTTACAGAAAATAAATTATCTTCCCTGGGAGTTAACAAAATAACGATGTGTATCATTTACATTCCTATACAATACTAATCTATCTCCAGTCACATCTTCAAATCACCAGCATTTTGCAGCTGGTTTTTCGCTCTTCCCACATGTCTTTACCATGTTCGTGTTCTTGTGACTTTTAAGTCCAATCTTGAAATCCCCTTCGCTTTTCAGCAACTGGGATGTTCTGGGATAGAAAACCAGGTACAGAAAACATTCTGAACGTAGCTAGGTTTTGACAACAAAACTCGCGTTGAGCAACAAGTGCATTACAATGACAGAACAATGGGTTTTAACTTTCGTTTCGGGTTTCACAGATTCTTTCTTGTCTTGGTTTAGCAAATGGCACAATATAGCAGTTTATTGTTTCCAGACCAGCAGGTGAGAATCGCTCGCTCTAAAAACTCGCAGGGCAACCGGAATCTTCATGTTTTAGAAGTAGGGACATCCTTGAAAACGACTTTGAACATCGGGTGCAGCAGTATTTTTTCACGTCGGAGTGTGTTTGGAGATGGGCTCGAAGGTTCGAACGGTCGGCAAAAGCTCGCTGACAGGTGTTGCACTTGTAAGGTTTCTCACCCGTGTGAGTTCTTATGTGACCTTGCAGCAGCCACGGTCTACTGAAAGCCTTCCCGCATATCTTGCACTTGCATGGGAGAGTGTGAGTGCGGATATGCATTTTAAGCGCTCCAAGTGACACATAAAGTTTGTCACAATATTTGCAGTGGAAGGCTTTCCTGTTGGTGTTCGTGTGTGACAGGGTTGTGCAGTGCTGTAAGGACTGATGTTTCGTCAACGCTTGAAGGGTGGAGAAATTTTTACTGCAGTTCTGACAGTTCTGTTTGCTTCGTGCATTTTGCATCTGCCCCGGGGTCATCTCGCTGCTGCTTTCAATCTCTGCCCGACTGCTGTCAAATTCATACACGGGTTTTCCAGTCTCGTTGTTTTCCCTTTTGGGCGAGTAAGGCAAACTCGTTACTTCTGCAGGGTAGGTTAAAGTTTTACTGTCCCAAGAACGCGGGGAAATATTTTCGTGTGGGACCGATTTAGGCACTTTAGCAGGCGAGGTGGTGGTTTGAAAGTCGCTCAAGTAACCTGTTGAGTATAAGAAAAACACATGGCGATCATTACATATTGAGAGATTAACTGTTATTTTTTTCTTTCACTGTCGGTATGGAGTTGGACAATGGAAACTGCACGGCAACTAGATGATTTGAACATAGCTATGAATTTACTGTGAAGGAATTCTCAAGTTAACTAAAAGCAATTGCGAAAACCGTGCGAAACGGATCCAACTTTGACGGCAAAATTCGATGCTGCACTTGTTGCCTGCAAATATCCAAGCGAACAAGTGCAACATCTGACAGCGGGCTGTAATAACTTACCATTCCCCGGGCTAGTAATGATAAAATTCGTCTGTATCTTCTTAAACTTATCAGCTTTTTTCTTTACCAAGAAAGCCCTCGGCATTTTCGCTTCACCAGCAGTTTATTTTGTCACGAAATGTGTTTGTTGGCTCGTTCTGAAGTTTGGTCGTGCTTGGCTAGCCACATTCCAAAACTGAACCTTCCCCTGGTGTATGGAAAGCTTTGAATGGTTTGTGACGTCATCGATCAGGTGGTACGCAGAGCAGTGCAGACACAGTCAGTCAAAATTTGTAAAACTTCTCGGGGAGCGATTGAATACGATTTCACGCCGGGGGGCTTACTCTCTCGACTGACACATTCCCTTCACATTTGATCTCTTCAGTCGCGATTCATTCTTTTGGTGAATAAGACCAGTAATTACATATTCCTTCATTTTCGAGTGAATAGTTTCGTTCAAAATTTAATTGCAAATCTTGCATGTTTATGAGGTGATTTATCTCAGAAAGGAAGTGGTTCCATTTCCTGGCTCACGTATTCGGTCTGTACGTATATTCGACACCGCTCTGACCGATCACACCCACAAAATCATCAAATCATAACGCTTGACCGTATTTGTGCACAAAAGAAGCAACAGGTGACATCGAGAAACTCATTCTCATTCACAAAACCCCAGCGCAGCTATTGTTATTATTATCAGCAAAGTGTCTAAAAAGCGAAAGTCAATACTGCGACGCAATTTGATTGCCTTTAACAAAAAGCACTGTCACACTCTGAGGTGCGCCGGTGACGAAAATCGAAAAACATCAAACAGAGTCGAGAAATTTGCATTCGAATATCGACAATCTCTGTCTTACTTTTTTATCAGTACGTTATTAGAAAAATAGAAATCATAGCGAGGTGTCATTTCCAGACGAAGGTATTTAATCGGATTGAAAACCTTGAACTTGCTGCTAAAATTGACCTACAAAATGAACTTCTCAGAGTGAAGTGTAAGATGAAGCGTGCAACAGGTGACCCGAAGATAGATACTGGCGGCAAGTTGATAAAGATACGAACCGCGCAGTCACTTGCCAGAAAGTAAATACCCTTTTGGAAGTTTTATATTGGTTATTTTTGAAGACGCAGTAATAACAAAATATCAAATAGCTCCTTAGAAATGCGATTAGTCTCCCCGTGCACTTGATGAACTCAATTGGTAGGTGAACTGTCATGTGCATATATCATGTGCATTATAATCACTGCAGAGAAAAACACTTTTGCGAGTTAATTAAGCGTGGCGACACAGGTTGAATATTGAATCTTTTTTCAGCCGTTGAACATAATGCATAAAGGTCCATATTACTTATATTCGTCTATCGGCTGTGTCTTAATTTCCAAGTACAAAGCCTATTCATTGAACTGTGCTGAAGTCGGTTTAAAACTTTTTGTTTAAAAATTATACTTATAAAGGAGTCATCGGGAAATTTTTGTTGTCGCTGCACAATTTTTCGAAACCACGGCTCTCACTATTGAGTTTTGTACTTATGTTTTCGAGTTGTCATGGAAGAAACTGAATATCTACTGTCGTTAAATCTTCCAATTTTTCCAAGTTTAATAATCTCTTTACTCTCGCAGCTCCTAGCAGTGTATTTGTTAATGCTGACTCATATTTTGACTGTGCAGAGCAGAAAGCGCTGAAGCATATCTTTTGTTGTTTGAACTTTGTGTTTCCTGGCAGTCAAGACAACGAAAACAAAGTCTAAACTGCTTTTCGGGGCTGCTAATTTTATCACACTGCTTGTAGTTCTTGTCGGTCTTGAATTGGATGTCGTAATCAATGATTTTGATTGCTTTCTATTCAAATTGTGCAGGTTTCTCTGTAGCTGGATAATCGATGAACCCAAAATAGGTTTCCTGATGTCGATTAGTTCAACCTGTCTCTATAAGACTCTCCCTTTCATTATAAATTTCAAAAGATGATTCACTTTATGTCAAATTAATTTGTTTTATTCATTATTTAATTATTTACTCATTGTTATGTTATGACTGCTGAAGAACTTGAATTGCGGAATCATCTTGTGAGATGGACAATAAGTAAAGAAAAATAAAAAATAAACCTGTTAGACTCCGAAATACTGGTGCAATACAATTATCGCTTCCTTTGTAGCTTGGGAAACTCCCAAACCACAAGTTCAACAGTCGTGATATAGATAATGACTGATATTAAAACAAAAAGTGGACACAGGGCGTCTGATAGGACATGATAGGAGGATTAAGTTTTGATTAAACTTTAAGACTTGGCAACTGGCTGGAATAACTGCATGAGAAGCTGAAAGAAGACGGGTTGGGGTCACACTATTTATAGAACTGTTGCCCTCGAGCTGTGGAGGACAGAACGATTTCTATCTGTGCCAAAGCGTCTTATGACTGGTGTAACGTGTTATGCGAGCGAGAATCTTGGTGGTGCGGCTTACTATAGCTACGCTATGGGTGTATTACTCAATCAACTCGTTATCTCCCACTGACAGATGACAGAATGAACTACAAATTGACACCAATTCACTTGCAGGTTGAAGCTGTCAGCGCATGTAGCGAGCAACATGAACAGTGCGCTTATTTTTTTATTTTCCTGAGTGCGACTCGAATAGAAAGGCCATCAATCTTGTGTTGATATGTTTCAGCATGGAATGGCGATGTCCTCGGATCAGCACTAGCCACTACCTTATTTTTGTGTTTTTGTTTGGGAACAATGGTCATTCATCATTTCCTGCTCTTGAAGTCTACTGTCTGTGCAGTTCGCCTCGACTCTTGAATTGCAGGTGTAGTGTATTGGTTGCTCTCAATGATCCCTTCAGCCCCCAATATTATACTTCAAATCAGTACCGTATCCGTGGCGGTTCAGGTTGAATGATTGCCATACTTTCGAGGCTCTGTGATACTAACTGCATGTCGCCTTGTTTTATTGAAGCTTCTAATAAACTTATTAGTAAACTAAGCACGGAAAGATGTTTATGTGTTTATATATCTTGCGGCTACTGCACCCCTTAATAAATAGAACGCTTCGACTGTCTATTAGCTTTTAGTGTTAATCAGCTGATACTGTGGCCGTGGACAGGCATGGTATCCCTGTGAGTGTCCTTCTGTGCGACTGGTTTGGATATGTGCCATATTTGGAAGTCTATCTGTATTGCTTCTTTGGGAAACTAAGGTTTGAAAACCTTTTGCTTTGTTTTGTGCTGAAGTCAAGATTCGCAGCGGAGTCGTTTTTCTACCTGGGAGATTTTAATATTGGAACAGAATGCTGTTTTGATACAAAAACAAATGTCTTGTTTTAGGTAGCTCAGAGCAACAAGTTTTGTGAGCGAGAAAGAACGGATTAACTTGATTCAAATATTGACGAATCATAATTGAAAAATAAATCAATGCCGTTGTATGTTGTAAGGTAATATATTGCCCAGTTATGTGCCGTATGGCATGTTTGCCAAATCTGATGAGTTAAGTAAGAAGTAGTCTTTCGCTCCACCACCATTCCCCCCTCTCTCTCTTATGGACGGCATCCGCCCCTTGGTGTAGCTTATTACTCAGGGAATAACCCCGTCAACGTTCGATATCCCGGTAATGTTTCAATGTATTCGGATTCTAATTTCGTAGATAAGGACATTCGCTTCCATAAAGTATAGGGGGGAAATAGCCACTTTTTGCTTCTTTTATGGTTATATAACTGACAGACAAGCTTTATTTTGGTCTAACTTAGATATAACAAATATGAACAGAAGTTTAAAAATGGCCGGTGGTTATTAGAATTGGTACTTAGGGAGAGGCAGTCTCTTGAGCAGCACGAAAAGGAATATTTTCCTCAGTCTTTTGGCTGCTTTATCGGCCAAACTAAAGTTTGTTTTAATAAAAAAAAATATTTCTCATTATCTAACTTTGCATTAAAAACGGAATTACGTTGTTTTACATGAGAATACTTTTGTCAGAAGTCAGTTTA
>JAOBYE010706571.1:0-11443 GCA_025403585.1 Parazoanthus swiftii
CTCTTTATACTTTTCAAAAAAATGGGAGGGGGGAGGTTGGGGGGAGGCAGGGAAACAAATACTTCCTTCTTCTAAATTTGCATCTTCTCCTTCTCTCTGGTGCTCCATTTCACTACAAACGTCATCAGACAGTTTCAGACTGGGCATCTACTGCAAGTACTGTGTTTCTGTGTTCCCAGCAATATGGTCAGACACTATTTATTAGTACAAAGGCTTTTATTTAATAACTGCACATTGTTTTTATAAATTCAACAGCACACTTAGTGTTTGAGTGTTATATGCTTTTTAAGTTTTTATGCTGAAAAGTTATGAATCAAAATGAATGCACTGTCAACATTTATTTGCCATAGTGCCATAATTAGGTAATCTATTGTTAGAAATACTATAACTACTGTTTTACACTTTCAATGGCAGATTTAGGGGAGGGGCGAACAGACCTCAGGTGTCCCATTTCATAGGCAATAGTCCAGTTATATAGTACACAGTTACATCTGAACACAACTAATGTTGAACATACATATTGAATACCAGCGAGAGGGATCCTCAAACAATACACAGAGTTAGAAATGGCTCATAACTACATAATTCAGTACTGTATGTATATATATTATGAACATTATACATCAAGTCGAGGCTAATGCTGAGTAAATGAGTTTGTGGTCATTGTAATCAGCGGCAACTAGGATTTCCAAACTGGACTATTTAAAAAAAAATACTAAAAAAAATCATCTATTATAGCAGAGTCACATAATTTTTTTTACAACAGCCCTTTTCTGGACTTCCAGGGCTCCAACTTTCCTGCTCTAAATTTCTGGATGTGCTCCTGACTTTAGCCTGACTTGTATGGTTCTATTTTGTCATATCTTGGCCTGCGGCTCCCTTGTTGGAACCCCGCTCCTCATTTTCTCTAATTAATTTAATTTGTATCTACTACTTGTGTGTGAATGACCAGTATTTGCTTTGTGGTGGTACTCCCATTTCCTGTCTCTTATACTGCAGGTGTTCTCTGACTTGCAACATGTTTCCACCCACATGTACCTGCTCCCCACAATGAATTTTGATAAACGACACTTGTCTTTGATAAAGCTGTTCAAATATATGATTGTAATATTCAAACAGCCTTGTGCTGATTTATTATGAGAATTCAACGTAACATTGTGTTAAAAATAACATTAAACTATGACTTGTAAATAAGTTAACTTTATAAATACAGACTAAGTAACTTTATTTACCTCCATTCAATTCCTTCTTCTAATGAGCTGAAGTGTTTTGGTCTGCTTCGCAGAAAGCTCTGCATGGATGACAAAGCCTCCAAAGCTGTCCCTACAATCAAAATAATTTACAGATTGAAGTTGGTTTATAAAAATTACTGTTCAGTGATAAAACCAAAATCATTCAATTCCTTCTGCCAAAGAAATGAAACAAATCAAAACTAAAATTGATTGAATGAGTTATTACCTTCAACGACGTCAATTACAGCGAGGCCAGCCAGTGTTGGTAACAGGCCAAGTATACCAACATGAACTGCTATCGCTCCACCCATGCTAAAAGAAACAGTCCTAAGATTAAATCTTACGCTGTGTGACAACTACACAATCATACATTAGTTTCAGGTTGGTTGCCGATGCTGGTCACCTGTGGGGGTACTTGTGTGTATTTCCAGGGGGTCTGGGGTATGCTTTCCTGGAAAGTTTTGAAAATTAGACTCTCTGAATGCTTATTCCTGTATTTTGAAACCATTTTTAAGAAAATTTAATGATGTTCCTTCACCCTCATTATTGTTTAACTTCAACATGAAAATGTACACCTTTGGAAAGCAAACATAACTTTGGACATCACATTTTGTGTCTATCAGTGTTCTGAGAACTACATAATAATTATAAATGTAATGGGAGCTATGGTAATGGCACATTGTAAAGCATTCAATTGTGTTTTGAAATTCATTATTTTGAAAAACAAATTCAAAAATGAAATTTGGCAACATGAAGCAAGTGGATTTGACCGATTTGGCAAGAAATACAGACTTTCTTTAGTTAGTAGCTAAACTTTTAATTAATGACCTCAATTACACATTTATGCCAAATCTTGTAATATGTGTTTCTTGTTTCCACAAACACCAAATTCCGTTGTCATAATCACCTTTTTAACTAGTATATAAAAGCTTCAGTGAACTTAAAGTACCAAAAAGGAAGGTATAATTATTATCATATTAATATTAAATTCAGTCTATACATTACCTGTGACCCATTAACAGAATGGGTGGAGCATCGTCTCCGAACATTGCATGAATAACATCACCAACATCTCTGTCAGACAAAATGTATACTGAAAAGTCAGTTACCATGCATGTTATAAACATTCAACTGACTAATATGCAATTGTAATACCTTTACTGAGGGTCAGAAAAGGGACTTCCATGAGCCGTGAATGCTTATTTTTAAGTGCCATGATTCATGAATGAAAGGTTTTATTTCCCATGATTTGTGAACAAAAGTATTGCAGCAGCAGCTGTGATTTGTGAAATAACTAAATAATTTAATTCTCGAGATTCATGAAAATGGTCCATAATTATATGTAGTTCACTGTTAATGAAATAATTAATGTATGTAGCAGTCATGCATGTCAGAACTTGCAAAAACTCAAGGAACTTCATATGTTAAGGTCAAATACCCACTTGTCACACATGACCCATCCCAGACATGGTCCAGCCATATCCAGACATTGCATGACTCACACGAATACCTCCAACATATTTGTCTTTAGCTGGTGAAGTAAAAAGCTTTTTTTAATTCCCATGAACAGCGAGTCTGTTTTAGTTCTGGTAGTAAACTGCATGCCACACAGTCCTCTCCTTCCTAACCCTCTACAGGTACATGTACTATTTATAAGAGTACCCCCTGAGATTTTAACCAACCTTTTTATCAAATAATCGAAACTACAATGCAGTCCAAGCTATCAGACAACTGTAAACTAGTTTTAAACATTTTAAAAAGTCCTGGCTACAGAAATAATAATTATTATCATTCTCAACCTTGCTAATGTATCTGCTGAGAGATCTGTGTCATTGTCTGTTCTTGTATCTCCTGTTTCAAACAAAAAACATTGTGTGAGCACTGCTGGTCTTTTTGGTTAGCTTTCTGACTGCCATTAAATCCCAGATGTTCACAGTGTTCAGATATGGCAGGAAACAGGATCTGGCCTATTTTCAGAGTTAGATTTGGGGTTTGAAAAAACTAAAGGTTTCTGAGGGTGTAAAATACAAATTTAAATTAATACAAGATACATTATTGTATACCTTGCACCTGTAGCTACCGATTATAATTTATAGTGCAGGGGATGAAAGGGAGCAGCCAAAACATTGATCCACAATTATTGCTTTTGTTAAAATCAAAATCTATAATCTGATCCCTTGTAAATCCAAGATCTGATCCAAATAATAAGCATAATTTAAAAATATCTACTCAACAGGATACATGTATGTGAATACATTAAAAATTAAAAATTAACTTTAAAATTCATCATCTGAATGAAATTTTTGGAAAAATCAGTCAATCCACAAACCCACTTGTAAACGCTCCCTTTTTTACAGTATTGATACACTTTTACTTAAAGCTGCATCCCATCTATCAAGATTGTCTGACTAGTCATAGACTGGCAGACTGCTGTTTGTTAGAGATGAATACTGTCTAACTCAAGGTGCTGACTGTAGACTTGCCCGCTGCCCCATCGGAGGCTCAGTCAGACTGCTGACCAGTTGAACATTTCTTGAGTCTCATTGAACTCTGACTTTGTTGCTGTTTTTCATGTAAGAGCTCGTTTGCTTTATTGATTTCATGTGAGGACTTGTTAGCTTTGTTGACTTTATTCGATTTATAATTTTGTAATTGTTTATTTTAGGTCTCCTTCATTGTTCTCATTAAACCATTCAATTCGAACGAGGAGACTTTCTTCACTGACTACAGAGCTGGTGCAAAATAGAAGTGTGAACTTGTACTAAGAACTATTTCTACCTCCCTTTGAGTTTGTTCTTACACCAAGAATCTTGTAGTTTCAATTTTCTATCAAAGCTGTAAAATAATATACTAGATGTACATTTTGTACCACCTATCTTCTGTTGACCTGTTTTCTGAAATTTCTGTCCAGATCACTCATAAGCCCACTAGAGACAATAATTTATACAGAACACCAAATTTTAATGTGACATTGTAACAATATTACTGATAAAAAATTTATACAAATTGTGTATACTTAAGTACTCACCATGACCTCGCAAATCTATAGCCACTATAGAACATTCGCACAATCGATTGACAGCAACCTAATTTACATTGAAACAGTTTTATACATTTAGAACTGTGGATACTTACAAATTCAATGTATTTGATTTACAAGTTGAAAACTTAATAAAAGTTGTCATAATATAGATAAATGTCTCAACCATATTGATACAAACAGTATATTATGATACACTTCGACTCACTGTGAACACTGCCCATGACAATGCAGAGTGTCCCCCTCCATGAAGGAGAAGAAGTAATGGGCCAGAATTCCCAGATCTGTATACTCTGAATATCTGTAATCCATGTTAAGTAATACATAATTTATTTAATTAATTATCTAATAGATTAAATAATCAATCAACCAATCAATCATTTGTTCATGAAGTCAATTAACAAATCACGTATAAATCAATCAAATGATTACTTGATTGAATTATTTAACATTTCAAATTTCAGTTGACAGCAAGTTTTGGCATTGATAAAAAATCCACAACATTCTGGAATAGAAGCAGGTTAAAAGGGGGGGGGGGCGAATTCCTCTTACAGGTCGTACAAAACTTAAGAACTTCCCCTCTCAATTATGGTATGAAATCCACAACCCACCCCTAGGCTGTTATTTAATATCTTGGCCCCCCCTTTTATAATTTTGGCAGTGTAAAAACATGATGCCCACCCCCCTTCTAAAAAATGAATGTCCCCTTAAATTCTGATTTTTCTTTCCTCAGTTGGAGTAGCTATCGAATACCCCACCCAAAAAACACAATCCAGTAACTAATGCCTGCTACGCGTCAAAATCATTGTTCGGTCAGCCCGCGTTTCACTATCACCAAATGTTTTTTGAGAACATGGGATACTGCTATAAGTGGCTACGCGTCAACGCGTGGCTACGCGTCAACGCGTGGCTACGCGTCAAAAATCTAACAAGTCCAATGGTTTTTTGAGAACGAGGGATACTGCTTTAAGTGGCTACGCGTCAACGCGAGGCTACGCGTCAAAAATCTAGGAACTCCAATTGTTTTTTGAGAACGAGGGATACTGCTATAAGTGGCTACGCGTCAACGCGTGGCTACGCGTCAAAAATCCAGGAACTCCAATGGTTTTTTGAGAACGAGGGATACTGCTATAAGTGGCTACGCGTCAACGCGTGGATACGCGTCAAAAATCTAACAAGTCCAATGGTTTTTTGAGAACGAGGAATACTGCTTAAAGTGGCTACGCGTAAAAAAACCAAGTAAGTCCAATGCTTTTTTGAGAACGAGGGATACTGCTTTAAGTGGCTATGCGTCAATGCGTGGCTACGCATCAAAATCTAGTATGTCCAGTGGTTTTTTCATAACGAGGGATACTGCTTTAAGTGGCTACGCGTCAAAATCATTTTTCGCTAAAAACTGTTGAGAATGAGGGTACTATTAGACAGCGAAGAATAAAAATCTCCTAACCCGAACCCTAACCCTAACCCTAAGCTCTAACACTAACCCTAACCCTAACACTAACCCTAAATCCTAACCCTAACCCTAAACCCTAACCCTAAACCCTAACCTAACCCTAAGCTCTAACCCTAACTCTAACCCTAACCCTAAACCCTAGACCTAAACCATAACCCTAACTCTAACCCTAAACCCTAACCCTAAACCCTAACTCTAACTTTTTCTTTCGAAGTAACTACAGTTGTGTTTGTTCTACAGTTTCCTTTCCCCAGATGAAGCGTTGCCGCGTAGCCATGCCTGTGGTAGTCACATGACCTAAAAATATTGTGTATTCAGACTACTGAGTACAGTATATAGTGGCTACGCGTCAACGCGTAGCTGGCTACGCGTAGAGTGTTTTGGAGTGCGGGGTATTCGATAGTTAAGCCCCTCAGTTTTCTCTGTCGCTGAAGTGTGTCTGTTCGCGTCAGCGATCTTCCGATCTCGTACTCTATCTGATACTCAAACAATACGAATATGAACACTTGAAGTTCCACTTGTTTGCAGAATTCCAAAGGATACATTGGTTTCGCTCAATTTTACTTCTTCCCGATGCTCAAAATACTTGTCCCATGATACCGGAGTGTAGTCTCTTCGGCGTCTGCCACCTCGCACTCCTCCAGAGGAACTGTAAAAACAGGTAAAGAAAACTTGACACACTTTAAAATACAACACTTTCTCAAGGAACATTTCCCTACCCCATAGGTCCGCCAGCTCTTGGAGGAAGCGGGGGAATTCCTATCTTATTTCTTAGTGCTTCTCTTTGCATGGCCGACATTTTGTTTTCTTGTTTTTATCTAGCTACTTTGTAGCAGCCTAAACGTAAGGTCCTATAGTCAGAGCATGCGCATGTGTATCTGCACGTTGTCTTTCCTCGTGTTTAGTTTAGAGCCATTTTAAAACTTTTAGCTCGTTAGATTTATTGTACAAAGCTTTGAAGACAAGATGGTATCTTTTTATTGTGATGCTTGTGGTGATACGGTGAAGAAAAATCAAGTGGAGAAGCATTACCAGACGAAATGTCCCGCTTGCAACGTGCTGTGTTGTCTTGACTGTGGGAAGAATTTTGCTGGAGACGATTACAAAGAGCACACGAGCTGTATCAGCGAGGCCGAAAAGTATCAAGGAAAACTGTTTAAACCTAAAGATAAGCAAAACAAAGGCGAACGCAAGCAACAGGAGTGGCTGAAGGTACGCAACGCAGTTGACTTGTCTAAAAGATCGAGAACCACATAATGACATATGAATTATGACACACAGACAGTCCAAGTTTTGATTTTTGGGGTCGGGTTGCGCGATTTGTATGGGAGTAAACTCGATTTCTCAAAATTGTAGGAGATTGCTATGAACAATTAAATAAAGCCGACTTTAATTCCTCTTTTATAATTGAGTACTTGTGTGTTCTACATATGTAGTTTGGGGGTTGATAAAATCGCTCAAACTGGCGCCAATACTGGTATATCTTATGCCCCCAAACTACACGGAACACACAAGCTCATGCTAAACAAGAGACTGCACTATCTTGTAATTTTTTGAAATCCAGTATATTCCCATAAAAGTCATATATAAACAGCTCGATACTGGAGTTATTTGAATACAAGTATTTATATGCAACCCTATATTTCATACTGTAAGCTTGGGCTGCCTGTGCATAATATGGATCATTTTGGTAGCATATGGTTGACTCATTCACTGTGTGCTTGTACGCACCCTGTATACACTAATTTACTATCTGATATGGAAAAAGACTTCAATGTTGAAAATATTTGCTTCATATTCAAATTTATGGAAAATATAGAATTGTGAAAAGTTTCAATATTAGAAATTGTAAGTTTGGCTGATAACACACATACAGTCTTCAAAATCCTTTCTTCCTTCAATTTTGACAAACTATTTTTCATTCTATCATGAAAACACCAGAAAATCATTTTTTAAAAGCTGTAACATATATTTTGCAATCACCCCACTTTCACCCCCCTCCCTGCCATTCAAAAAAAACCCTGTATCATTTTTTTTATCAGGGCCCAGGGCCCAGTTGTTTAAAGCCCGATTAGTGCAAGTCCTGGGTTAACTATAGGTTTTATTTAGAGTTAACCCAAGATTAGTACTAATCAGACTTTGAACAACTGGGCCTAGAAGTTTACCTGGTGGACTGAGGGGAGTGTACCAAGGGGTATCAGTATCTAGATTATTTGGAATCACTGCTTTCTGCTACTTGTGGTTAATTTGCTCATTTTTGTTCCAAAGGTTTTGTGAAAACTATTGGTTTTGGACTTATTTTTTTTGTGAACTGATGATGACCTGCAAATATATTCATTAATTTCTGACTTTCCTTTGTGAAAGTAAAGTTTCCCATTTTGACTGACCGGGGAAGTTGGCGGCAGTTGACATTGCCGGGTATAAAGGAGTTTTAGCACTGAACTAGATGGGTATGGTTAGATGAGAGGAGTAGAATTTAGTTGTGTGCAAAATAAATTTATGGCACCCATATCATTGAAGAAATACACAATCATATGTTCCAGTTGCATTAGTTTTGTTGCATTTTGATACATGACACAATCTTGAAATGAAGTTACCAGATGAGAGTATTTTAAATATCATTTGAAATTTTTTGTCATTTTGGTTTGGGGGACCTTGGGTTTGGTTTGATTAAGACTTAAAATTTAGTTGTTTTGAGATAAAACACTTGGCTTAAAATATTTGACTTGTGTCTCCATTGTATCTACAGCAAGTAAGAGATTCCTCAGAGTCAAAATCCACAGATCCAAAGATTAACAGACTGATGAAGAAAATCCGTACATATTCCAACATACCAAGAAAAAAAGCCAAGTTTCAGGTATCAACATTACATGTACTGTAATTTCAAAACATGTTTACTTAAAATGCTCATTCACAAGAATGTATTACATGTAGCATATCATACTATGAAGTTCTACAGTAGATCTATGCTAGAACTCGCTTCACTTTAGCTACAATCACAGCAGAAAGAAAACTTCAAAGTATATAAGACCGCAATATTCAATAACATTTCCTCATTTTAAGACATGTACAGTAGATGAACTACTTCTCATTTAAAAGGCCTCAACCTAAAATGGAACAAGTTTGTTGTCACAGTTCTCAAAATCAAATGTTGATTCATTTATGTTTGACAAATTGTACAAAAATTGAACAAGCTGAAATCATGTTTCATTTATTGTAACTCAGTATGTAGTTACTGCACTTACTAGTAAGTACTGCTCTGCAAATACATCTTATTAATTTTTGTTTAACCCTTTCAGCCCCAAACATGACAAATGATGTGTTAGTTAATTCTCCCAGCTAGGATTCATACTTTTCATGTAATCAGTTTGCGAGTATTTCTCTTTTCATCTTCAATTGTTTACCTTGTTTGATCAACCCTCATTTTCTCTTTACTATATGACTTATTTTGTATGAGTTATCTAAGGAGAATTTAGATGTTGATAAAATGGCCTGGGCTGAAAGGGTTAATGACTTTTCTTGTGTCAACACTGCTACTTTCTTTTTCAAAACTGTTGACAACTCCCGATGATTTTTAGTTAGAATTTATTCACTTCAACAGAATTTTTGTAAGAACAGTGTAAATGTGAGGGATCAGGAGACACTCGACCAGCTGTGGGATGTTTTTTCAGGTCAAACAGGAAAGGTAGGGAATGACAAGAATTTAGTACCATTACATTAATGTACATGTTATTGTACAGTATTCATTTTTAAATAGCTGATATATTCAGCAAAGTCACTACTGCAACACCTAAATAGAGACAGTTACAGTTCTAGTATTCCTATTATTATTATTATCATTTTTTTATTTATTTATTATTTACGATTATTATTACTATTATTATTATTATAATTATCATTATATTACTATTGTCATAATAATATAATATTATATTAAATGGACCAGCATGGTGCATTTAAACAATGTTAGACCCTTTCAATTGAATTTAAGTGCCAGATGATAAGTTGCAAAATTCTTGAAACTTATTTGTCTCCTTATACATGTATTTCCTACTACTGGGTTGGGAGAACTTTTCGTGTATATTTATCTGAGTAAGAAAGTTTGGAGTGAATGATAAATTTTTATATTCTCAAAACCAATCGACTTATTTTGTTGATACTACGTTAGGAGAAGATAGACATTGATAAACATGGAGTTTGAAAGGTTTAAGGGTTTCTCCTTCTGTCCTGTAAATGATGATCCAACTTAGGACACCTATGATCTCTGAATTGAATCAGAGGGTGATCTCAGTGGCGAGACTGAACAGGACAGTGAAGGTGGATTAGATTTGTCACAAGGGAAAAATATAAGCCAATTGCATGTATTATCCTATTTTTGTGATGAATATACATGTGCAGTCTGAAGGAAAATAATATTTATGGCTGTTTTGAACTATTTTACTAAAGAAATGTCCTAAGTTTTGAACATGAGTTGTCAAAAACCGTTGTGATGACCGTTATAATTATGGTATGTCTTGAAGAGTAGAAATGGTCAACTGGAGTTATTTGTTCTAGATCCACATGTAACTTTTGAACCAGTTGACGAAAACTCATTAAATGACCATTTATTTTATTTGTCTTGAAGAGTAGAAATGATTGGTGTTATTTGTCTAACTTTTGAACCAGTTGACGAAATCCATAAAATTACCATTCAAATTTACTTGTATTGAAGAGTAGAAATGATTGGTGTTATTTGTTCTAACTTTTGAACTAGTTGATGAAAATGCACAAATAAATCATTCATTTTGTTTGTCATGAAGAGCAGTTCTAAGTGTTTGCCAAAAAACATTAAAATGTGTTCATTTGATTATTTAGGATACAGAGGGAAAAAAAGAAACAAATGGAGCTGTGGAAAGTGGAATTGCTAATAACAATAATGAAGACAATGAAAAACATCCACAAGAGGAGGGAGAAACTAACAGAAAGAAAGAAAAGATAGAAAAGAAAAGGAAAAGGAAAAGAGATGAAACTGAAACTGGAACTTTTGAAGAACAACAACCATCATCAAAGAACATAAAAATCACAGAAGAACAAAAAACGAATGAGGAATCACAAGATTTGGAAACAAAACGTAAGTTTCATCTAAGGAGACAAACTTATTTGGGTTGAGAATGAGATTTCAATAATCAAAGATGTCTTTGATCTACTTAAAACTGCTAGTCAATATGAAATACTGTGGAGTGATGCAGTTTGTGGAATGAATGCCTTTCTTTGTCTGTCAAGAAATCAACATGCTCCCATTAAAAGAAATCTTGCTACTTTAATCATTGTCCAGACCTATTATTTTACAGTATCTACAGTGCAGACTGAATGATAACTTTGTATTTAGACAAGCCAAAATGTTCAGGTGTATCATCAGTAGCTGCCCTTGATTTACCTTAGATAAAATTAATAATAATTAATAAATTGTATAGCGTTCACAATTTCCATGGCACGTGTACTGTACATGTATATTGTCCAATTGCGCTTTGGTTTAAACACCAATCTAAAATTTAGCAAATCAATTCTGTGTGAGCGTTTTGCCCACAGCATAGTTACTGAAAAGGTTTTTCATGTAAAACAGTATGAACCTTTTTATTGTTATTATAAGTTATTATTATTGTTATTATTATTATTATTATTATTATTACACAGACCAACATGTTGGAAAGTTTTAAACTAAACTAACTAAACTAAATT
>JAOBYE010706582.1:0-32181 GCA_025403585.1 Parazoanthus swiftii
TCTTGGATTATAGTCAGTTTCAACCCTGTGCATTCCTAGCCAGTTTTCGGCTACAGGATCAACCCCCAACTATTACACATAGTATGTCCAAGGGAGAAGAAGCATCATTTTTTTACCGAGTAATTACTTACTCTTCCGTTTCACTGGTGTTTATCATGTTATATTCTTTGAACTCCTGAACAAATTTATAAGACTTGTGAGAATTTTGCAAATTCGCAAAAGACGTGTAGTGAATTATAAATAATTTCGTCATTTCGGGTCGTCAGGTCAAATTAGTCAGATAACACTAATCTTTTGTCAAAACCTACAGAATGTGCGTAAAACAAACTGTTGGACCACCCACAGAATTTACTCCCTCACTCTTTTCTCCATCAGCGCGCGCAGCCTTCACCCTCTCCTCCCTGACTCATTGCCCCGACCCCTCCCTTATCTGTAACAATGCTCCAACACAACGATATGGACTACTGAGGTAATTTTATGTTACGTTCTAAAATCTCAAATTTTGGTTCGGAATCCACACACAGTTAAAGGATTTACTGAAACTTGACCATGCTCAAATTCATTCAGGTTTGTTCTCGAAGCTGAATATGATTGGAACATTGACGTTTTACTCCACAGACCACAAGTTTCGTCATAAACAAATTATCTCGAACAGAACAAGGGCATTTTGTCTCTTCTTTCGAATACTTGTGGTGTTTTGTAGCGTCGCTTGGGTGCATTATTGTAAAGTAGCCAGACTTTTCCTTTTAACTTGCAGATATTTGCCTGCACGGTCCAGGAAATGAGCGAGTGGTTTATGTTTCCGAGTCTTGATCAGAATCAAGGAGCTCCTTATAACGAGGAAAATCTATTATGCTTATAAGTTCATTACGGGAAACAACTTGACAAGTTACAAGTGGTTTGCCATTTCATTTTGTTTACTGAATTGCTTTTCGATTAACAAATCAACCACCTAGCAAATTATCGCAAGAGAGAAGCTGACAAACATGGAATCATACACGCGGCAAAAAAGGTATAAAGAGGTTTATGATGCGACAGATTACATCAAACACTAAGAACGTTAAATAAATCAATGTTCCTCCATCTGCCTATGTATGTATGTATCATTGTATGTATGTATGTATGTGTGTACGGGGGGGGGGGGGTTCGTTTCTGTGTGTGCGAGTCAGTGAAGATCACGAGACTGGCCTTGCAACACTGCTCTCCATTGTACTTGCTTCCAGTTAGAGTTATCCGTCTGTCTGAAAACAAAACAAACTGCACTGTACTAGCTACCAAGACGGTTTTTCACTGAGAAGCTTATCGAGGATGTTATGTTTTGCTTCTTTTCAACAAAACAAATAGATAACGTGTTTTAGACCGTAAATGTCGAAAGCAATTATTTACTCAGTGAGATTGAAATCACGTAGTTATTATACGTTCCACTTGGATACATGTGCCATCTCATTCAGATACACAACTATGTTCTTTCAAAAGACCAGCTCAATCATAGAGGGTAAAACAACTTGCGTTTCATTATCGATGAAAAAAATCCACGGGCATGATGTATGCATGCAGTCGATGAAACCCACTAATCACGTGACGGTGAACCTGCTAACAGATAAAGCCTGTCAACCGTTGTACCAAAAAACTATATCATCAGTTCTCTGTTGTAATTTTTTCACCAAGTTTCTTTTGGAGTCTTAAATCAGTTACCTAAACTTCGTTAATCAATAAAAACCGTTATTTTCATTTTTTTTTGTCAAGAAAACAGATACAAAATAATGCCAATTGATACCTAAAATGTCGCGTCGCTGTGATTTCTTTTCTACGTGTGAATGTGTACTAGTCCAACACCACACAATCTGAAACTGTGTCAAAACATAAATAAGATGTCAACCACAAACTTTTTAAACATATCGTCTAAACTGCACTGACTCCTACAGTCCACAGTTGGTTTTTCTCTGTCATAAATACTTTATGCATTTCATCATGCAAAGTTTGGTCCCCACCGCATTTAAATAAAATTGGAACAGACTGCTACATGATCATATCAGCTCCAATATCATTTCGTCTAAAACCGCTCTGTTGCAACTTGATTTTTAGTTTATTTTTTTTTATTAATTTAGTTTTACAAGTTTACAAAATGTAGAATTTGAAGTATGACAATTACTTTTAAGGTGTTAAAGTTTTTATCCATTTACAAAGCTCAGCTGAAAATATGATACACAAACCTTAACAATGTGTGTAAACAAACAGTTTACCAAAGGATTATTAACAGAATCCCCTCTCACCTTTCCATCCTTTACCCTTTTCCCAATCAGCGCGGACTCTACCTTCTCCTCCCTAACTGATTGCCCCGACCCCCCACCCCCCGTCTGTAATAGTACTCAAACATTACGAATGGAGGCACTGTTTGTGGTAATTTAGTGTTACGTTCTAAAATTTGAAATATTGGTTGACACAAGCTTGACCGTACTCAGAAGCCAAATCAGATCGGAATGTTGACATTTTACTCAACAGACCACATGTTTCATCATTCCTTTGAACCCACATAGCTCATTTTATCTTCATTTCTAAGAAAACATATAATCTTAAAAAGAAAAAGGTCATTTTTTCCTTCATTCCAATAGTTTATATTATTTGAAGTAGTCTGACTTTTCCTAAGTTCAAGTTTAACTTCAGTACAGTTATTTATCTGCACAGTACAGGAACTGAAGAAGTGGTATTTGTTTCAGAGTCCTGAGTCAGGATCCAGTAGTTCCTTATACTTGTAATGAGGAAAATTTTTACATAATGCTTATTAAATGATTGAATGGGATATAACTCAGTGACAAGTTACAAACGGTTTACCTTTCTGTTTCAATGCTGAATTGCTTTTCGATTAACCAATCAACCACCTGATAAATTTAGTTGTTTTCAGTTATCGTAAAACTTGCAGACGTAAGTCATAACGTCATACACCTAAAAATTGGCAAGAGAAAGCAATGTTTATACTGCGACAGCTTACTGAGACCACAGAGAACGCTGAAAGAAGCCGAACGGTCGTCCATTTGTCTATGTATGTCTGTCTGCATGTGTTGATGTATGTGTATATGTGTGTCTGTGTATCTGTCTTTCCATCTGTCTGTCTGTGAGTGCGCGTGCCTTCATATGCACGAGTCAGTTAAGGTCCTGCACGAGAATGACCTTGCATCATTTTTCTCCATTGTTCTCGCCTCCAGTAATTGTTATCTACTTAAAGTGTCTGGCAGAAAACAAAACAAGCAACACTAACCACTTGGACGGCGTTTCATCAAGAAACCTATTAAAATCTAATATTTTTGCGTCCATCCAATTAAATAGTTATATAATGTGCTTTAAATCATAAATATCAAAAGTCATTAGTATTTACTTAGTGAGATTGAAATCACGTAGTCAATACTCTTCTCTTGGATGCATGTCTCATCACATTCAGACACACAAATCGAATCGTTTTCTTGTTAACTGTCACTGGTCTTTTTCCAAATTGAGTTACTTAAGACTCAATAAGAGAGGGTAAAACAACTTGCCGTTTCATTGTCGATCAAAAAATCCGGCCACGTCGTTGCAGTTTGTAATCAATGGAATCCACTAGTCACGTAGCGGTGAAGTTGCTTTAGAACAGATAAGGCTGTCAACCGTTATACGAGAATACCATTTCACGTATAAAGGTCGGTGTTCTTTGTTTCGATAAACTATTTTTGTCTAAAATGAGTTAACTAGGCCTGATAAATAATAAAAACCGTTATGGACATTTTTAGATAGAATAAATAAATACCAATGGAAAAATAACACTAATATCATGCAACCTTGGCCTTAAGGTGAATGCGTCCCCGCTTTGTTTTCGCAACTTGTAAGTGTGTACTGGCCTACAACTACACAGTCTGGAACTATAGTTAAGACCATGTTAAACAAGTAAAGCCAAGGTACCAACCACAAGCATTTCAGACGTATCATCTATGAACTACCCTCAATCAGTCTGCAGTCTCATGCACTTCACCAAAGTTTGTCCCCACCGCAAATAAGTACAAGTCAGTATAGACTTTGCATGTGGCAATTGGAAGCGAGGTTCTGTCTGCTACATTTACAATATTAGCTCTAATATCAGTTTTCGACTAAAACCGATCTGTGACAAATTTTGTTTCAGTTTGTTTCCTTATTTTAAGATTTCATTTTTACAAACTGTTGAACACGAAGAGCTACTTTCAAGTGACAAGTTTCAATTTTTTTGACAAAACTTAGCTGTCAAAATGGTGTACAGTCCAAGAGAATGTGCGTAACACAAACAGTTTACCAAAGAATCACGAAAAGAATCCCCTCTCACTTTTTATTCCACCAGAGAAGCCTCTACCCTCTCCCCCTAACTCCTTGCCCCAACCCTCCCCCCCCCCTTTCTGTAACAGTGCTCCAACAATAATGAATGTGGGCATTTTTTGGGGTGTTACGTTTCAAAATCTCAAATATTGGTTCGAAATCCATACAGACATACGTTTTACTGAAGGAGTGAAGCTTGCCGATGCTCAAATTTGTCCAGATTTGTTTTCGAAGCCTAACCAGATTGGAATATTGATATTTTACTCCCTTTGAATCCATTTCTAAAAAACATTATCTTGAACAAAACAAGGGCATGCATCCCTTCACTCAAATAGATTTATGTCATTTGTGGTAACTTGTAGTGTTTTGGTGCAATGATCAAGTATTCGGGTTATTTCAGGAATTGAGCAAGTGTTTTGATTAAGATCGAGGAGCTCCTTAAAACAAGAAAATCTATTATTCTTATTAGTTCACTATGACAACTTTCAAGTGGTTTGCCATTTCTTACTGAATTGCTTTTCGATTAACCAATCAGCCATCTGTCAAATAACAGACATAACGTCAGTGAAGGCAATGTTTATATACTGCGAAAAGCTTACTAAGAACGTTGAAAGAAGGAAGGTTCGTCCATATGTATGTATATATGCATGTATGTACAAGTAGCTGCGTGTGTCTATCTTTCTGTAAGTGTGCGTGCTTTCACGCGCGAGTCAGTTAAGGTCACGAGAGTGGTCTTGCATCACTGCTCTCCATTGTTCTTGCCTCCAGTTAGTGTTATCTGTCTGGCTGAAAACCAAACTACACTAATCACTAAGACGTCATTTCATTGAGAAACCTATTTTAAGAGATTTAATGATCTTGCTTTTATCCAACTGTAAAACACATATATGTAATGTGTTTTAGATGCCGTTATTTTCTCAGCAAGACTGAAACCACTGTTAAAACGTTCCTCTTAAATGCAAGTCGAGCCGTTTTCCTGTTGTCATTGGGTTTTTTTTAAGAATTGTTTGTTAAGCCTCAAATACAGAAAGTAAAAACTTCCCGTTTCATTATCGATCAAAAAATCCACGTCGTTGCATGTACAGTCAATTGGCTGCAGACTCTAGGTCCAAATCCCAGATCGTTTTTGCCCGGCCTAAATATATTGCGTAGTCTTATGTACAATATTCAGCGTGTGTAGGTGTACTAGTCTATAACCATACTCAATCTGGAACTGTGGTCAACACTTTATCAATATTTAACACCAAAACATCAACCATAAACATTTCAGACATATCATCTAAACTACACTCCTACAGTTCAGTTGCTCTTCCTCTGTCACGATTGGTTCATGTGGCATTTCAACAAAGTTTTGACTTTGCAGTGTTGCAGCTAGAAGCGAGTCAAACTTTATGTTTTTTTCGATTCTTTGTCTGCTTCATTTACGATATCAACTCTATCAATATCAGTTTCGACTGAAGCCGATCTGTGACAAGTTTGTTTTAACCCTTGTTTTTTATTTACTTCATTTTTACAACTATAAAACAAGACAGTTACTTTTACGGTTACAACGTTTCTATCTATTTACACTACTCAGCTGTGCACGTTGTGCACAGACTGGCCAACACCCGAACGTCTTAGATAAAGTGACAACTTCAAATGAGCCCCACCGGGCCTCTTGCTCTGGTAAGCTGATATATAGAAATATAGCACATACGCAAGGATTCTTTACTAATATCCCAGCCCCTAAACTATCCGTTTAAATAAATAAACAAACAGAAATTCTAAAAGAAACGTTCGGCATGGCAGACCAACGGGAAGTGATATTGAACCGGTCAGAATCTAAAAGAAACAGTTCACGAAAGCCCGCATTAACAAAAGAAAAGTTGATAAGCAAACAATGAAAACTTCGTTTATGTTTGTGACAGCCCAATAAAGCGAAACCTGTACAAAGTTTGCCAATGCAACAGCCTCAAATGACATTCCAAAATGATACAACTATCTACAAATTTTTATTTTGTATAAACGATTTTGCATGGAATGTAGTTCAATAAATATTCTACACGTTCCAGGAAATTTCCGATTTCTACGTAGCTGCCTCGTCAGTCAGGCAGGGCCCTGTAGCCAAGAGACAGTGTGACTTTGCGAAGGGCGGTCTGCGCATGGGGATACTCCTGGTTCAGCCTATCCACAATGGTCATAAATGACTGCAGTCGATCGCGTTGTTTCTGCGTCTCTGCCTCCAGACTCTCCGGTGTTTTACACAGCGCCGTGTAACGACCTTCTTTGAGTGCCGTATAGTATTTCACTTTCTGTTGCGTAGCAACGATATCCGCCAGGTTCTGTGGAAAAGTTTAATAGACCTTAGTTTGGTACAAACAGAGTAATACTGGCGTCATCAGACTGAACTTAATAGACCCTACTCAAAAATGGCGGCTATTTTAAGATTTTTTTGTCTCTATCTAAATTAGCCCAACTAGCTTCGTTCAGGTTAATATACTTTTTTTTTACTTTTGACTGCAGAAGGAGACTAGTTGGGCTCATTTAGATACTGACAAAAAAATTAAAATAGCCGCAATTTTTGAGTGGGATCTATATTCCTGTTGTTCGTCAATCCGTTCAGGAAAATGTTCAAAAGTGGGCTTTGGACTGATTAACACATCGACTCTGTATGACATTCTGCTAACTCAGAAAAGTGTGAATTTTAACCTTGATTAAAAGATCGTTTTTGAAATCTTCATTCTACTTCATGCTATTACCGACCGAGAAGAGAAGAAAATAAAAAAGGGACCCAACTAAATAAACGGCTTTGATTATGTTTCCTTCAATTTCTTTTCATTGATTTCGATATCGCTTATTTACTAAAGCTATACTGTGTTGCGTTTGGTAACTGGAAAGCACAGTTGGGTCAACCAAAAAAGGCACTTATACAATTTCTTCAAAGTTGAAACTATGCCGACATGTTAAAAGTGCCGACCTGATTAACAAGGGAAAGGCGACCAAGGAGAAATGAGCAAAGAAAGTTCAAAAGATAAGAGTACACGACTGCATGCATTCCCTGCTATATCTGTTAAACTTGTGTTCTTTGACCCTCTCAGCCCCAGCCAGTTTATCAACATGTATCTTCTCCTTACATTATCAACAAAGAGGTAGTTTAGTTGTAAAGGCCTGGCTAAACTAGGATACATGTAGCGCGCTACATTGTCGCTCGCTACATGTATCCTGAATGTTTCTCAGTTTAGGGACTGTTTAGGAGAACTTAGCAACATTTAGCAACATGCCATATGTTGTTGTTGCTGGGGCTGAAAAAGTTAAAGAATTAACCACAAGTTTTTCCCATAGCAGGACTGCGAATGGTTGGTCACAGGAACGCTCTATGGAACTCACCCTCTGTCGGTCCTCGGACAACTTATCCTGCTCGACCTCCAGTTCGTCTGCTCTGCTCTGCAGCTGCTGGCACGTGGTCTGTTTCTCCTCAAGCTGGACACTGATGTACTGCTGCTTCTCGCGCAGCGTCTGGATATCTGTCGAGAGGACCAAGAAAACCGACCAACAATGCCACTGTAAACCCTATCAAGTAACAATTTATATAAAAACTAGGCAACCTTCTATTGTTCTGCTTCATTTCGCTTTTCCCCACATTGAGTATTTAGATTTTTAAACTGAGAACACATCAACCTATACACAGCATGTTTTTGAAATAAAATGTAATAAAACTTTATTTTAAAGTAGCGTTTTTGTGCTACAGGATTTCGTCCAATCATGAGACTTCAAAACAATTGCCAAGAAAGGCTTCGAATTTTCTCTGTTCACTGCCCCATGTGGAAATTTGTTACATGAAGTCTCAGAAGAGTTTTAACTAAAAAAGAATGAACTAGTGAATTATAGTGAAGTAAATGTGGTAGCTGGTGAATTTGCAGTAGATTTTCATGCTTTAGCCAATGAGGTGAACGGTTAAATACAATACCGTAATCAACACATTTCTGCATTCCTTGCTGTTGGACTGCCTAGTTCTTACTCGGACCATTACTTAACAATATTACTTAACAATAACAAGAAAGTTTTAACTTGTTGGGCAGGTAGATAAAAAATAATCAATAAAACAGACAAATAAAAAGTTTGTTGTTGTTGTCTTTGATGGCGTCATTGCTTACTTTTGATTAGCTAGCATAATACAACATAATTGATCTTCAAGCAAATATGAGTCCATAATTCGAAAGAGCATTGCAAAATTAGTATTCACACTAAAAATGTGAACTTGATATGTGGGATATTATAAGTTCTGAGAAGTACATACGAGTACATAGAGAACTACTACTGCTGGAGGTAACTTTGCTCCAAACCATACATACAAGATTGGACGTTTTCAAAGATTTTTCTACCAAGATCTTGACAAAAAGATCTCCAGACATCTTAATGGTATGAGTTTTGGTTCTGCTGAACATGATACGGTCAATTTTGAAAACTATATAACCGATTTTAACCTGACAATTCAACCGCGGGACCTTATATCAAGCAACCGAATTTGGGGCAAAAACGTGGAAGAGTGAAAGTCTGATATTCAATACATGTTCAAGCCTGTGACTCTATAGCTGTGGGAAAAGCAAACCCTATAGACAGTTTTGTCATCGTACAGAGAATAACAAGTTCTAAAGTAAAAAATTCTTCACTCTTTCGTGTTCACTTTCCCCGAATCCTCCCTACACAAGACTGTTCCTAGTTCAACAAGCCCAGTATCAGAAATAATATATACCCAACAAAGTAAGCTACATTTTGACAAATTTGGTACCACATAAAGGTTTAACTGATCAGTTACTCATCAACCTTGAGATACTAACTTTGGAGAATAAGAAAACTAACTGTTTTCTTACCAACATCACAAGCGTTTGCGTCTTGGTTTGTCTGCTTGATTTTCTTTCTCATCTCGGAAAGTTTCTTTTGCATGGATCCTTTCGTGTTGGAAACCTTTCCCATTTTAGTTTGAGCATCACCTCTGCAATAGTACACGTACAAACAACGCTGTTAAAGCACGCTGCATGGCTATATGTTGAGGATTCGGCAGTAAACAAACGAAGGTTTAAGGCAAGAAGATCTATAAGCCAGAAGGAACAACAGGCCTTAAGGCAACTCAAAGAACCCTACAGGCCCAACAAAGCTAATAGAGGAAAACAAATCACATACTGGATCTTATTTCGTCATTAAACAGCGTTTCGGCCATAACCTACGGCCTTCTTCAGATTAGTGATTGGTTGAAGGCCGGAGGTTACGATACGGCCAGCACGTTGTTTATTGACGAAATAAAATCAAGTATGTGATTTTTTTCTGTATCAACTGGATGAATCAGATCCTACATTAAAACTTATAGGAGGTTTGCATGATGACGTTTCTTTACCATAACCACCGCAATCCTTGTGAAAACCATTTCATTATTTGAATTTTACACTTCCCAGTGAGTCTGGAAAGAGTAGCTTACTAAGAGGAACAAAAGTAGTAATAATAATAATAATAATAATAATAATAATAATAATAATAATAATAATAATGTGACATTTGTATAGCGCTATATACACTAACTGCTCTATGGCGCTTCACAATTCTACACTTTTCAAAAAAAACCCAACATTTCGTCTAAAAACTACAAATAATATTTCTTAAAAAGAAAAGTCTTTGATTTACATTTAAAAAGATTGATCGATCCGCTATTCCTTATGTCAAGGGGAAGGGCATTCCAGAGCTTTGGTGCTGCAACTAAAAATGCCCTGTCCCCAAAGGTCCTTTGATTGGACCTCGGGATCACCAGAAGACCCTGGTCGACCGACCTAAGATTTCGACTAGGCTTATAATTCTTCAAAAGACTATTAATATATACAGGAGCTAAATTGTTGAGTGATTTATAAACTAATAATAAAATTTTAAAAATGATACGACTTTCCACTGGCAGCCAGTGCAGCAAAAGGACTCTGGCGTAGTTGCAGTAAAGTGACGCCGTAATGTAAATCTTCTACTCTCAAGAAGTTTAACATCATTAAGATTGATATTGACGATTCAGTATCGTTTTCATCGTACTCGTTTACATTTGCTCCAATACAAACACAGCGGGCGTCCTTCTGAGATTGAGTATAAAAAGTCACTTAAGATATCACTCGTATCACCCAAAAAGAATCATAATATGTGGACACAATGACATGGTCAAAATCAACCTACAGGCGACACTAGACAGTACGCAAACCTTGCGCGTGCGCATTGTTATACCTTGTGATGATGGTCTCCCTGCGTACGACAGCTTTCTCCATATCTTGGATCATCTTCTCTTGTTGTCTCATTAACTGACTGTAGCGGACCTATGAACCATGAATAACAACAAGAAATCTTAGCAATACATCAGCTATGACAAACAAGTTTTTAACTAAGTTGGTACTAGGGCCTTAAAGGAGAATACGGTTTAAAAACTGTAATTACGCAAACTATTAAAATATGGAATATGGGTTTTGATCAAAGTTGAACAGTTCGGTTCGAACGAAACTAAATAAGTACGCCTTTTCAGTCAAGCGTCAAACTTTATTCAGTCGATAGAAATTTAGTCGATCTTATGCTGTTCTTATCGACAACTCCAGACGATTAGAATGACTGCGTCGATCGGAACTTAATCAGTTGATCTTAATTGGGATAAACGTCGAATTTATTATGTGCTTTATTATTGAATGTAGTTCGACGCATGCTGAGATCGACATTTTAACCCGGGCCTAAGTAATCCAGACATCCAGATATTGTGTTTGATGAACAAAAGCCGTCGAAATGGTATGCTTATCGCCACCACTTGCTGGGCATGAAGCCAACGTTTCGAATATCACAAATTCGAACCGCTTTGTCTGTGGAAGGACTAATGCTCCAAACACCTGCCGAGTTCACATCCAAACCAATGATCGCGATAGCCAGAACACTTTCGACTTTTATTCACACGTTCAAACAGAAGACAGTTGAACCATAGTAGATAGAACCAACTGGTTGTGAAGGTCAACAGACTTCCAAACGGAGTGTACAAAACTGCTTTGTTCTATGTCGAACAAACCATGATCGTGATCATTTTTTAAAATTTACGTGTGCGTACAAATATTCTTACTGGTTAGCTATTCATTATGGATTTCAGTACCTTTTGGTTTTCGTGCGCGGTAAAGGTCAACAAATTAAAAGATATAGAGAACAAAAACATATGACAAAGAAACTGGCCCAGTTCATAACCAGTTCGCCCTATCAACTATGGTTGAATACATGGCCGTATGCTGAAGACGTGTGTGTCGGTGTACCTCCATACGGTGAATTTCGGCCTTCATAGATCTGATCTCGCCCTGGCCGTACTCCTGGTCCACAGACTGCTTGGCCTCACGGGCAAGCTGCGTCTTCTTCTCCCACAGCATTATCTGTCGCCTTTAAAAACACAAAATACCAATAGTTACACCAAGTGATCAGCTGCTCTGCGCTATGCACACCTGAATGGACATGGCAACATCCCAGAAAACCTACAATCTCAGACAAAAACCTTGAACAGGGACTTCCTTTTCCCCCATTCCCCCTACCCAATGTTGTTTTGCAAGTTCGAAAAACAACTGAAAGAAAAGTCGTCATCCTTGTAGCAACACTGAGACAGGGGGCGCGGGGGAGGGTTTCTGCTGAGGGTGTCCAGAGACTTTTGGCTGAGATTGTAGCACGCGCAAAAATGTCTCAAAATGGCTGCCATTTTTCGTTTTCACTTGTTGCTTTTGGACTAGGTGTAAAAAAAGTGGAAAACTCATCCACTTTGAACGCGTTTATCAGGTAGAGGTAAAAATTGGCTAACAAGCGAATCCTTTATTAGGTATACCATTACCAAAAATTGTGCCTTTTGTATTCATTTACTTTAGAGAATACTGCTTTTAAAAATCTGGGACATTGCCTTTTGGGCGGGAAAGACGGTGCACACTGATTGGCTTGCTTTTACCACGCGAGAAACGTCTGATTGCTCTGCAATGGCTGATACTTCTCCTTCGGCAATACTAACGCCAAACGGCGCAAGGTTATCTTCGTACAACAATAATCCAAATTTAAGAACTGAAATATTTATAGCGCGGATTACGTTCTGGCTGCTTTTGTAGA
Source organism: Parazoanthus swiftii (assembly GCA_025403585.1). NCBI lineage: Eukaryota > Metazoa > Cnidaria > Anthozoa > Zoantharia > Parazoanthidae > Parazoanthus > Parazoanthus swiftii. Next base: position 12,424 of record JAOBYE010706582.1, read on the forward strand.
GGATCATCTGTGGAATGTGTTGAACCAGATTCTCGCCATGCGGTAGCAGCTTGAGTCATCTGACTCACTGCTGCGGGCTGCAGCATTCGCAGCGAAACCCACTGCAACTTGTGGTTTACAAACCCGACACTGGGTTAAATTAAAACGCTGAGAAGTTACAAGGTAACAAGTTTCAGTAGGTTTTAGCAGCCATATGTGGGATCTTACCACGTCTAGAGAGGGTTATGTAAGAAAGTGATGTTATAGACATACGTCTGGTCAACAAAGTAGCTTAAAATTTGTTTAAAGTCTTTGCGCTGGGAATGGTTGCCCATTCTCCCAAGCCAGTGGTTTACATTTAATCGCTCAACGACATAGATTTTGGCGTGAAAATCGATTTTGTGGAAGGAGGAAAACCGGAGCAGCCGGAGTTGAACCCTCAGAGTCAAAAAGAGATCGACAAATAACAGCCCAAATGCGAAGCCCAGGATTTGAACCCGGGTCCACAGAGGTGGGAGGCACGAGCGTGAACCACTCGGCCATCTCGATTCCCCAAAGCGAGCAAAGGTTTTCGAAAACAACAACATGATACAGCAAAATCAATTGACAATAAAATAAGTAAAAAGTTTGTAATTACTTTATGCAACGAAGAGAGGAAAATAAAATTAGCTAACTGAGACAAGAAAGAGTTTCAAGCAACGTGAGGAAATCGGGTTATTGATCTGAACAAATTCACAAGAAAAGCAGTGCAGATTCGGGCCGGTTGTTCAAAGCCCAATTAGTTCTAATCCTGTACGGGTTAACTCCATAGGCTTTTATATAAGAGTTAACCAAGCGTTAATACTATTTGGGCTTTGAACAAACGGGCCCTGGAAAACAGGTTGTATGATCAGTGGTACAAACAAAAAGCGACTTACTCAGCTTCAACCAGACTGTTTAGCAACCGCTCCTTCTCCTCCTTTAGCGCATCAATACGACTTTGCATCTCAATGGACTCGAGTTCCGCTTCCTGAAAGATCAAAAATCATGTCTTTATGGGATAATAATTGAAATTTAAAGCATAGGTTTGGTTTGCTATACCGACTTGGCCGATCCCTGATAATTCAAAAAGGGGAAAAAATTTAAAACTCCAAAACACTTTGCGTTGACGTTGTGAAACTTCTTGACTTTTCCTAAAATATACTGACAAGGATCCCAGGTCGATACTTTTCATCGTTTCCGTGTAACCAAGTTTTACCTGATATGTTATGGAGGAACAAATTGGGAAAATTATTGGATATTTCGCCGGGTTTCTTCAGGTTAACTAGTGTAATTTGGAGATTTTGAAGTACTCATATAAAAATTGGATATTTTTCTGACTTATCAAAAAATCCAAAGTGGTTGCCTGAAATCCAATATGGTCTATCCACTTTGGCGTTAATAAGAATGGTATTTTCCAATGGACCCTTCCCCCAGAGTGTGAGGTAAAAAAGATTCTGGTAAGCGAGGGTTAAGCGAAAAGAAGGCACTTAGCCTAGGACAAGCAATGAAAAGTAATTTCAAGTTTAACATTCTTGATGGCGTAGAAAATGAGAAAACCCTTCATTTAACATGCTGCAAGTTTTCTCAACAAGAAATCCAAATCAGCCTTACCCTAAGAGAGTGGATGAAATCATTCTCCATCAGAATGTTGCTCTGCTGCAGGTCAACCTTATAGCCGTGCTCCTTCGTGATAAGCTGGTTTAGTTTGGTCATGTCGTTCTGCATACTCCTGATGTTTCTCTCAATATCAGCAATCTCGGTACTATGGGATCCTATCTCACCTAATGTAATGAATTCCATCAAAACAGGTAGTTTATGATAAAATCGCCCTCGTAACAGTCAATAGTAATCTACTGTTAGTGATTTTACTGATGCCATTTTGACAGTTTTTGAGCCGCCTTTTGTTTACACACCCTACGAGCAGAGCCTATTTTTGTCAACATGTTTGATTGGCTCTGCCGCAATCGTTTCGTTTCTGTTGAGAATGTCAAAGCATCAGAAACCACGCTCTAGTCAAACCGGTTTTAAACCGGTTTCAAGGAATAGTGGGATCGTAACAAATACCATACTAGCATGTTATACCCAACGTGCAAGTGCAAAAACTGAAGCCATTTTAAACCTGTTTGACAAGTTATATTTCTGACAAGATTCTGACAGGAACCTATCTTTTGCGTTGGTTGAGACGGTTAGGAGGATATTTCTCCAAGAAGCTAGAAGAATGGGAAAAAGTGGAGCATAAAACGCGTAAGGTGACCAAAAACAGCGTGGGCAACTACTCGAGTAAGCTGCCGCTCCTTCATTTTAAACGTACTTACAAATATTATGTGAATTTAATATGGACTTCGAATTCCAATTCAAAATCTTAAATTCTAACCTAGCATATATAAACAATCATGCAAATCGAGTCTGGTTTTCCTCTGGTCATTGTTCATACCGATATCTACAAGAACTTGGTTTCATGTACTGTACGACGACGTCCCGAACAACAAAAAGTCCAACAAAAATGCTATCAAAAACGAGATCAACCCAAAACATACATTCAGAACATACATTGTGGGCCGCACAAGACTGTGTGTAGTATATGTGCAAAACTCTCTTTGTTCATTTTTCCCCTTTTCACACTTTTGTTCTACAAAACTGTCACTCAAACTCATCTTATAATGTAAACAAAACAGCGTTTTGATAAAATATGTTTCAAGTACTGAAAGTTCAGAGAAAAGCCTTCTTTACTTTTGCGACTCTGAAAAGGTTTCTGCACTTTCGATTTTATCTAAGAACTCATAGAGAAGTCCAGGTAATTAAACACACCCTAATCTTTTATAACTGATTTTGGTACGCTTAATCATACCTTCTATCCTGAGCTTCTTCTGTAAGAGAATGGTGTACTGTTTCTTGAGATACTCCATGTTCTTAGACTGTTCCTGGACATCCTTAATGGTCTTGACCAGTTCGCTCTGGCTCCTGAGCCAGTACTGCTGCAGCTGGATGATCTCATTGATCCTGGCCTCGATCTGCTTCTGTAGCGTGTGGATCTGAAGCTCTAACGGCCCGAGCTCCTCTCCCTGCAACGCAAGTTGCCTTGGAATCAACACCAGAGAAAAATTGAACCGAGGAACAATTTTAGAGCAAACAAAACCCTTTACACAAGCATGATGAGTTTCGAATGGAAAATGGAATGCAGAAGTGATTAATTTGAGGTGTTAAGATGTCTTTATGAGACTGTTAACTAGAAAAGGCAGGAAATGAACTACCATCAAACAAAATGATCACGATGGGCAAGCAAACATCTAAAATCAAGAATAACAACTACGGCCTGACAAAAGCAGGCGTGGCTTAGATGGTTAGTGCAAGGCCTTCGGAGCTAGAGGTCCCTGGTTCGAACATCGGTGATACCAACGTCTGATTCGACTTTCTTCTGATCCGTGTAGCTTTAGCTTTAAATACCCGTAAAAAGGTGCGCACCGAGGGCCACAAGTTTATTAGTTAATTTAAAACTGTCACGTGTTACCCTCGATAAATACGGTCGCTTTACATTTACCAAGACGAAATACCAATGAACACATTAGAATCACATAAACTCAAAGTTGGACAGTTGATTTGGCTGAATAACTTACACCACTGACAACTTACCCCATCTTTGCTTCTGAGTTGATCAATCTTCTTGTTGTACTGATCGATGGTGCTCTGCTTTCTTTCGATAATGGCGTTCCGTTTCACAATTTCATTCTCTATCTTAGAGATGGTTTCATTCTTTTGATGAATCTCCTCATTCAAATTATCCATTGTGTCTCGTAGTTGAAGTATGCGAGCGCTTGTGTTGGCGATTTCTAAAACATCTCTTGATATCTCATTTTCTACTTCCGCCACTGAACTTTCCTAACAAATGAAAGAAACAAGAAATTAAGTAAAACTAAGACATCTTTTAATGTTGTTACGCTTGTCATCTTACAGTAGTTCAGAATTATATGAACTGAGTCTCACAAGTTGAGAAATAATTAAATGTTGTAATATATGTTTGCCAATTTACAGTGTTTCAGAGTAAGAACTAAGCCTTACAAGCTGAGTTCATTCCGTCATACTGAATAAAAAACTCCCAACACCCTGATTCAGACATCATATTAAACTTATCCTTAATTCTCAAACTGTTTTGTTTCATTTCACTCATGTTCGACCTCTTTTCTGTTTTAAGTTTTCCTTTTGTTTTTACCTGTTAGTAACCCGTCCTTTATAACAATTCAAAAGACACTAAAAAATTTCGAATTCCAACTCAGGTTCCGGTCATCGTATTAAAAGAATTTCAAATAATTAGTCAGATTGTCAACTTTAGGTTCTCAGGCAACACAGTCAAGCACCTCCTGTGAGAATCACAACTTACCAGTTCGGTAGTTCTTCGTCGAAGTTTGTCTGTCACCTTCTTCGTGTATTGCGCCGCTTTGTCCACTGTTAACTGGGTTTGTATTTTCTCCATAATATAATCATCCATTTTCACTTTCTCCAAGAATTCCCTTTCAATTTGTTTTCTCAAGGCAGAAAGCTCATTGTCCTTCAAAGTCACTTCCTGCAAAGACGCCTTGGTGTCAGTAGACAGCACAACAAGGAAATGTCAAGTGATGTATCAAGCTAATGACTGGACTGATGTGGACGTAGCACAAACTTCATTAATACAATTTATTAAATAAATGACAATAACAAAAAATGTCGAGAAACGCACAAGAAATTGCCATTAAAGAGTTGCGGATAAATGAAAACAATGGCGTTTTAAACGAGCATCTTGCCACTACCGATGAAGGAGTCGCGCCTGGGATACATGTACAGCATGGCATTCAACTCTGTTATAACTCTACTATTTAGCTGGCATTAACGAATGTATAGGAGTTTTGTTGCCCCGTTTCCTTTAACGCACGCAAAGTACAAACTAACGTGGTTTGCACTACATACTCGACCACTTTCTTCCCAGAGACTAGCAGAATGAATGGCACATTGGTAAGATCTCTGCCTCCCTTTCTTAAGGTCCCGGGATGAACTTGCTAAAGCTCACTCAGCTTTCTATCCTTCAGAGATCGGTAAAATGAGTACCAGCATACATGGATATCATTAAAGCGGCTGCCAGAGGCGCCTATATAATAGTATATTCGATTTCGGTCTGCTGGTGGTAAACTGATCATTGTAATGCGCCTTCGAGCATGCTCATATGAAGAAGGTGCAACACAAACGTACCACTTTACTTTTTCGTGATGTATAAATAAATCAAAACGCTCACACCTACCATCTGAGCCTTGTTGAGGTGCTGCTCCGTGTCGTGCAGTGTCCTTGTGTAGGTGCTGTACTCTGTCTTCAGTGCCTCCGTTTTCGTTCTGCTGATTGCGATCTGTTTCTTCACCACCGAGATGTCAGCTTCGATCTTGTTTTGCAGCAGAGTAATCTTTTCGTTCTGCTCCTGAGCTTTGCTTATGGACTTCTTGTACCCTTCAATCTCAGTCTCGATGGCCTGAATTCGTTGTCGCTGAAGGCTGGAAAAAATTCAATGAATGAAGAATGAAATCTGCAGCAAGTTAACAGAATGCTGATGATGGCCATATTTTGTAGTGAAAAGTGCCACTACGCCCCTCCTCTCTATTTAGTCCGTTATCCAACGAGCCCCTTCGCTGACTCCCTTCGCTCAACCTCGTCCTCCAAACAAACGAAGATGCTTTAGATTGAGTCAGATCACTACTCAAGATAAGTAGTGGCATATTACCTTAAAGTTACTATTGTTAGTGGCTCCTAATGGTCGACAAAAAGCGCTAAGTTAAGTACTCGATGAAATAAATTTACCATTACATTCTCTTGTGTTTATAAAGGTTGTTAGTATTAGTATTAGCAGCTTTTGGAAGTCGCTAAATTTATTTGTCACTTAATCTACCTAAGAAAAAGAATCACTAAATAGCGTAGCGCTAATAACAGTTAAACCTTAAGATATATAATTTGGAGTGAACGGTACTACTAAGAAATTCTTATATTCCACCCAAACTGCATGTTGTGTGTAGTTCTATATACACTGTAAGATGATAAAAATACCCATTTTGAACACTGTACGGCCAATTTTTGGTCTTCTCCGAAAAAAGGTGTATCGCGTTTGTTTGGGTTTACTCCAGTTTACTCCGAAACTGAGTTACTCTTTTTTACCTCCGCTTAGAAAGAAAAAGTTAAATCCTTTCTGAGAAAGGATATTGCGTTTTTAGGCTTTATCAGTGCGGATTGGTGACAACAACACTCGTGAATTGCAATACGCTGTCATGGTCACACAACCAGGATGACGTGTCATTAGTACTGCGTTTCGAGATTTTACGAGTTCTACTCGCGCCCTGAATTGAGTGACGGACCGCATGTCCATAATCCTCCCCGTACTCCTGAAAATATAACGTCCCTCTCCCAGGGCGGGGCTATAGTGCTCAAAGAAGACTTCCAAATTTTCCCAAACAAATAAATAAACAAGTAAGGTGTCGACTTTTTTGTTTGTTTGTTTTATTGCTTGAAATGATCAACAATAACTTAGAACTGTACCAACAAAAGTACGCTTTTATCACTTTGATTATGATTTTTTCGAAAACGTTTTGTGTATTTCAAACTCAATCTGAATAACATGTCTTTTTTATGGAAAACTACATTCCAAAATGCGCTAGGCCTTGCTTGTATGTCATATAAAGGCTCAAAAGAAAGTTAAATCCGATGATAAGAAGATTTCGGACAATTAATTTAGTGCTTCACTAAGAACTCATACACTAAATTAATGCCAGCAAAACTGTATTTACAGACTTCAGTTATCGGTACTTATTTGAATTACAAACCTCAATGCCTCCTGCATTGCGGCGTAGGCTTCATCCCGCCTCCTCATGCCAATCAAACTGCTATGCCATTGCTGGAGCAGCTGTTTCTCCTCAAGTTGAAGAGCCTGTTAGGAACAAGAGTTACAAGTCAGCAGCATGTACATGACACACTTTAGTCAGTTTTTACATACATTTACAACGTCTTTTTTGGACAGTTCTTATCTATTCTTTGTCATATCTATCTCTCCTTTATTGTTCTAGAAATCAATCCTTTACAATAATCCTAAGGCCTTTTTTACAGACCACCCTTGTTTCTCCATCATGGTCCTTGTCCCTGCTCTATACACTTTACCATCCTTTTTTCCACTTTACCATTCTTATTATTCCTTTACTTTCCCTTTATTTTCCCTTTACCATCCTAATCTCTCCTTTACCATCTCTTTCTTTATGTGTCAATTGAATTGAACAGTAACCATAAACTTTACTATCTGTTACCAGATAAGCATTCCTCACGTTTATAAGAAGAAAACACCAATTTACTCACCCCACAATACACACTAAGCATTTTGCGAACATGGTTATTCATATCAATTATCTTCATGATAACTTTTTGTATATCATATGGACATGTGAATGTCTGGAGTGTAGGTTGTTGCAAATAAATGTGTCTACCGGTACTTCATATTATAATAATTTGTTGTAATGTTCTACACCCTGTTTTTCTCGACACCCTTTCTTTTGTGCAGTACTGTGCAGCCATTTTCTCATTACAAACTTTTAGAACTTATAGTAATAAGTGTATAGTTGAAGAAAAGTTGTAGGTTTTCACTTAATATTTTTGTGCACAACTGAATGATCACTGGTAGTTACAACTTTAACCTTTCATTCACACACAATATTACCAACCTCAATTTCTGTGATTGCTTCAGACAAAGCTTGTTGTGCAGCCTTGGTTTCCTCCAGTTGTGCCAAACACTGTGCTTCATACATACTGATCTCTTCTCTCAAACGATCCACAGTTTGGGTCAACCTATCAACCAACAGGTCCTAGGAAAAACAAGATTCTTTGTAATTATGTAAATTTACAAATTGAAGTTAGTATGCAAAGATATAAATTAGAGTTCAGTACTTGAACATTCTTAAATCTGTTGTTTGTAACTGTATTACAATATTGATCAACCTCCCACATCTGATTCCCCACATGCCTACTGTTTTGCTCACTGAGAGGCTTAATTGTATCATACTTTAAAAGAAAACATTAATTTAGATTTTTGCACTTCCTTAAAGCTAGACTTTATTTTCTGCCAAAATAATTATAGGCATGGCAACATGTCAACAAATTAAAACAAAATCATTACATGACGTACTACAATTTTCCACAAAAGAATCTAACCTGCTTCTTCTTTTCAGTTTCTGCTTTGGTAACTTCAGTATCAGCCTTCTCAGCTGCCCTGCGCATGACGGCAATGTCTGATCTCACATCCTCTTTGGCTTCTTCCATATAGTGCAACCTTGCTGCCAAATTCTCAACTTCAGTCCTTAATTCTTTAGCTGAAAGATACAATTTATACAAACATAATACTTTAGTCTATGTTTTATTGATAAAATCTAACAATAAAATAATAAACACATGGAAAAAAGAGTGTTTGATCAAACAAAAGAAATATATTAAACAATTATTACAAAACACTCTGAGAACAGAGTATAAACAATGTTTAACCCTCAGAAGACCAAGCTATTTTTAATAACATTGAAGCCTGGTGGGGGAGGGGGGAGGTCAATCGGAGATGATGGTGCTGAGACAATAAAAAAGGCTTACTGGTATGTAAGTAATTTAAAACATTTCCATAAATCAAACAAAAAAGTTGACCTCTTTAAATACAAATTATAATTTTTGCTTCAGGTTTTCTTTCATTGAGAATCTTTGTTCCACATCTCAACAAAAATCAGTTTGGCAGGTTTGTAAGACAATATTAATAAAAGTGTATGTCCTTATACAAACCTTTCTTGCGCTGATGATTCAGATCATCAACAAACTGTTTGTACTGCCCCTTGGTGTCCTCAAGGTTTAGCTCACTCTGCTTCCTCATCTGGTTTTCTGTGTTAAAACTGTCATGACCCTTCTCCAGCAACATCTGTTGCCTTGCCAGTTCTTGTTGTACTCCATAAAGTTGAACACCTAATTCTTCTCTTTCCCTTTTCTTCACTTTTATGTCTTCACTCTAATCACAACATAAATAATTCAGTGCCTCATGGACTATATTAGTCCTACTAGCACATGTACATGTTCAGTAATTAGTAAGTACAAGTAGAACAACACTATAGTACTAGTGCTGTCATCCATCAAACTGTTATTGCTTAAATCTCATGACTATAGTTATAGCTCTTTAACTGTTGTGCATAAAAAAATTCATCAAAAATACATATTAATAAATATTTTTATCAAGTAAGTTACTATACTATGGTATATAGGGTGATCAGTTGATGTGCACTAGGATGTATATCACACATTCAACTGAGATGATCCAATGGTACCATCCAACCTTATTGCTTGCATGAAAGGTCTTAAAATTAAAATGGCCACTGGCACCCAACAACTCATGTGTGGAAGTTAAAAACCTTTATCATGCAATAGTTGACTTCTGTGCTTTGTAGCCATTCAAACTTGTGATTTTCTTAATGATATATATAAGCTGCCTCATCCATACACTCAAAATAGTTGTGAAATGAGATCTAAATTCTAAATTATTCTGGATTTTTTATTCTTATGATGTTTGTCTCACTTGAGTTTGTGATTGAATACCAAGCGACAAAAAGCACAGGATACAGGTATTCTGAGTTTGAATATCCAAAGCACGCAAATTTAGGTGTTATTCATTGGTTTGATTCTTACTAAATACTTACAAATAAAAATTAGTATTTGTATTAAAGTTAGTTTATGTGTGCATAATTTATGCTGTGGAATGTTTAAGTAATGCTCCCTTACCAATTCTCGGAGTTCAAGACCAACTTTTTCTTTTTGCTTCAGAAGATGATCTTTGTAGGCAGCTTGAAACCTGACCATCAGGGGCTGAAATCAATACAAACAATTATACATGAAGTTGTAATCAGTGAGGATTATCAAAGGGTGTACATTTGAAAAAGTGTCAAAATTCTTGAAAAAGGCTCTTACTTTATGCAACACAAATTATGCAAAATTCCCAGGATTACCCAGCTTACACCTATGAAGGCGTCACTATCCACACATTTATTTTTTTGCACATAACTTAAATCCTAAATTTTTATTTAGTTAATACTAGTGGTTAGCTTGTGCCAATGTCTACTAAAACATACCACTGAAATAATTTTTTAGAATTTGTTAATTATTGCTGGACATCCAACTTGTCTAGCCTCTATGGTTATTTCAGTTTTCTTGCACTACTCCTAAGTCAAATCTTCTTTTCTAAAACGTATATATTTATAATAACTTAGCATCAGATAGATGCCTGTTGGGCTGTTGTTGTACTTAGCTGGATTGTTGTTGTTGGAGTTCTCTGCCATAAAAATTTTTGCACGTATAGCTTCGACAACTGGAGTGTCGAGAGAGGACATATTGTTTATTGTTCAACTGACTGTGCACAACTCAATCAAATGCTGTTTCATTTTCTACAAAAACACAATCCTTACATGATCTGGATCAAGTACAACCATCTCGCTTTCCCCGTCCGATTCCTCATCACTTTCTCCACTATCTCCTTCCAAAAGATTGTCCTCGTCATCGCCTGCATCTTCAATGTCATCTCCGATTTCTCCAAAATCATCTTGTTCTGAAGAAAGCAAATTCTGGCCTGGAGGAGCTGCTAAGTCTATGTTTGTGACATCCTGTGCCATAGTTAATCCAGGGATACTCTCATGATCACCGCCAGTGACAGTTGTATCCACATCGCTTGGGTCGCTTAGACGAAATTCTTTTAAAGCTTTCACCGTCAACTTGCTAACAGCATCTCCTATGCTTCTCTCTGAACCTTTTGATCCTTTAGAACCACCCGAAACCGGTCTTGCTGCCAAGTCTTGCCCTGTTGAAGTTCCTCCGCCGCTTTCTTCATGTCTGTCCGCCATTTTGTCAGAAAGCAGTTTCTTTGCACCAGCTGAGTTGCCATGCCAACAATCAACTGGAGCCCGCGGTTCATGCTGCTGACATGTCCAAAAAATCCCTTCCGTTGACGTCACATTCTTGAAAGGTAAAGATTCCATTATGGATGTCGCCGTGATGAAGACAGAAAGATGATACAGATTTATTGGATTAAAACCACAAATTTACAAAAATCGAACTAGCCATCCACTAATATGGGTAGCCTATTCACTAGGGAGCGTGAAGAAGTCGAAAATATCGGCATTTCGACTATCTATACATATCGTTACCCTCCCTCGTCAGGTAAAACTTTTGAGTTGTTTAAAAGACTGAAGGTGATGTCTTCCGAGGTCGTGTAAATCTGTTTGAAACGCTGTTGTTATATTTTTAACCAGATTGCTTTCCTGTTTCAGGGAACTTTTTCGCCGATCATTTTATAATGGGAGGACAAAAGTTTGAGTCTCCGCAAAGGGAATCTTATTTGTTTGGCGAGAACAATGATTTGAACTACCTCAACCCCAAACCAGTCCAGGTAAGAATTTGTGACCTATTTTAGTCAAAACATTTACGTTATTTGTATGTCAAAAATTTTCCCTACGGTTCTGCTTTTCAGTTTGGTTAGTAGAAGTCGGTTTCTTGCAATCTTGAAGACAGCTGCTGTCGAAAGGATGCTTTAATTTAGTGCTATGGGGAATTATACTTTGTTGTTTTCGGTCTTGATTTGACGTTTGTCATTTAATATTCCGCATAAAAAAAAGTGACGTTCGTCGGTCATACTGCGTAATTACACGATGGAGCCTAAAGTTGCAGTTTGGACGCCTTTTTGAATTGATTGGGTTTGGAAAATGTGAATCGTTAGGACAATAATATTAGAACATGTCTGTAGAATTTGGAAAATACATTAGATCTCGTAAGGTTTATTTATATTTCGTTGTAATTAATCCAAACCTGTTTTAATATATATCATCATGCTAGAATTCCAAACGAAAATCCGTGCCTACCACCTCCAAATCATTAAATTCATCGACATGCTTCTTCGCTGCATGTTTCGTAATAACTTTTAACAGAAGACGTCACAGCTGCGGCTGTTTTCAGGCTCTGATTTTTCCTTTGAAAAGAAATATTATGTAACTTTTAAGCTAGTGACTTCATCAAACCAAATGCCAAAGCAATATACTTAAAAACATTATTACTTGTACAGTGTATGAATCATACCTCACACAGGTGGCATTGTCTTAAATTGAATGGAATGAGGAGGTGGCAGAGAATTTAAATATGTTGCAATGCTATATACATGTACATGTTTGTGTCCATAATGTACTAGAACCTGAAACAACAGATTGAAAAAGCTTCTCAGCATGCTAGCAGACACACTTAAGTACTCTCGGGTTGATAGAAATAAAGGGATCAAGATAAGGCAGTTTGCCAACAACCACTCAATGACAACCTAAGTCATTTTGCTGACAACCTAACCCTAACCTTAACCTAGGTTGTCAGCAAAATGACTTAGTTTGTCAGCAACAGGTTGTCTGTGAACTGATGTTTCACCCAGAGTCTCCCTCTACAACCTGGACAAAAGGTTCAAAGGACCCTTTACAACTTTGAATAATGTGACCCCTGGGTTGATTTAGGTTTAGGTTATCTTGATACTGTGTTATATAATTATGTGCGAAGTATTTTCCCAGAACTAATATCTAATATTGATGACTGAGGCAGTGCTATCATTGCACATCACTGTTCCATTGGTGCACACATTGCCGTCTCCAATTTGTCAGTTTTCATCACTGTCACAGCATTGTTTATATACACTGGTGTGATAAAACTGTCTTTTTAATGCCAGTCATCACTGCTGTCACAGCACTGGTGTATTTACATTGATGTCAGGTGTATAGCCAGCATTTTTTACGGAGGGGTGCACCTCAAATTTGTACAGACCTTGTGTCAGCATTCCTTAAAAAATATATTCTTTTTGCCATATTAGACATTTGTGAGAAGAACTTTTTGGACAGGTGTGCCAGTGCACATGCACCCCCTGTCTGTGTGCCTAGATGTGACACCACCGTCTGAGTAATGTCAGTTGTTGCCGCATACCCCCTGAAATGTACTTACTTTTATTTTTGGTGAGGATGTGTTGCCCAAACCTTCAAATCCTGACCATATTTCAGACCAGACAAAATACAAATAACTATAAACAGGCCAACAAGGACAGCATTGTTATGATATATCGCCCCGTTTTATATATTAATTATTCTTTGCAAAAACCAAACCATTTTCCAGACTTCTCAAACAAAGTAAATTTGAATAGTACCCTTTTTCAGACCAATTGGCCCAAAGCCCTACCCTTAAAAGGTGGCATATAGACCCTATTCAAAAATGGCAGCTATATTAATGTTCTTTTGTATGTGTTTTAATTAGTCCAACTAGCCTCATTCTTCAGTAAAAAAAATCAAAAGAATACTTTAACCTAAATGAGGCTAGTTTGGCTAATTTATGTAGAGACAAATTAAAGTGTGTGTGCGAGGTTAGCACAGTTGTACATGTACATGTAAGATCTCTGACTGCCAACAAGAAGGCCCCGGGTTCAAACCCCGGCCTGGTTGAGGGTTGAACTTTGGGGATCCTTTTTTTTGCCATACTGCCCATGGATTGGGACATTAAGCTGTTGGTCTAGATAGTCTCTCTGCATTCTATCAGTGGACTTAAAAGAACCCAAATACTTGTCAATTGGAGTATAATTTTATTTAGGTTAATGCCGATGTTGAGGTCTGTCACCTCTTCTTCTACAAAGGGCCTGCTTTAATTGGGGAAACCTGTAGCAGTGCCCCTCTTTCTTCAGGTTAAGAGCTAAAAAAAATAATAGTCGCCATTTTATAATAGGCTTTATACATGTGTACCAGTATAGTCAACTTGGGAGGTACTCTATTGCTACAGCACTGTTTATGTTCACTGGTGTGACACCACCGTCGCAGTAGTGTCAATTGTCATCACTGTCATAGCACTGTTTAGGTACATGTTTGCTGGTGTGACACCACCACAAGTTTCCCCTATATATATCACAGGATTAGGTTGTCATTGAATCTTTATGCAAATATTATCCTGAAATGAGGAACTTTTTGTTGACATGCTATAGTGCATTATTATATTATAACTTTTACAAGTTTTATAAAATTTTCAAGCCTGATACCTTATTGTAAATGAAACAAAAGAGCATCTTTAAAATCAAGTCTTTTTGTGAATAGAGCATGATAAACTCCTACAAAACATTTAAAGCTCTTGCAATCAAATTATTTGTTTTCTATGAGAAACAGTTACCTTACTCTAGGCTATACACTCATAGAAAATGCTACCTTGTGTTCTAGTTGTTAAAGATTATATTTTTTTTGTTTTACTGTATATCAATTTTTTATGTTGTATTAGTTAGCTGTTTATTAAATCAATGTTTTTGGAAAAAATACATGTTTCTTACATTGATGCTTTATTCACCTCAACCATAGCTGTCAACCCCAGAAATTCAAAAATCTTGTGAGCACTCGACAGTGGGCCCATGAGCATTGATGGCCTTTTTTCTTTTAAATTTGTTTCGATTTACGAAATGCATTTCTTGCAAATCGCAAAAACCTCAGAAAAATAGTAGGTTAATTTAGAAAACATTGAAAAACTTGGTGATTTCAACTATCATGTGGGTGATAAGGCTCAAAATCTTGTGACACCCGCTCAGTGCAGGTGAGTTGACAGCTATGCCTAAACCTAAATTGAAATTTCTCCATTTTGGTTTGCCACATTGTCTATGTTTGTGCATGTGTTTACTGAACTTAAACTTTGTTATAGTTCCCATACCAATCTCCAGCTGGAAATGAACCTACAAAGACCCTTAGAAGTTTGGTTTACCTAAGAAAAGACTCCCTGAGGCTTGTCCAGTAAGTACTGTGAATAGGATTGCACCAATCAAAATAGTTATACTTGGCTTAAAGAGAGGAGAAATGAAGGAAATATGCAAGTCTTTCATTGGAAGTGTCCAGTCACCCCCATTACCTGCTATTAGATAGTTTAAATTTGTATATGTTGTGGTTTGATTTTTTGGTTTTCGTACTGGTTTGAATTTTTATATTCACCTGGTTTAAAAATTTCTTACCAATTTGGTAAGAAATTTTTAAACCAGCATGAAGTCTTAAGACTGCATGGTTTAATTGAATTTATATCCTACAGGTAAGAATTTTTCAAACCAGTAAGAATTTTAACAAATGGTTTGAATTCTTGTGATATATATAATTTTATATAAAAAAATTTTAATTTTTATTGTATATGCACACACAATAGGTTAGGCTTAGGGCTAAAATATAATTAAAGTTGTAATGTGTTTGTAAGATGAAAAACTTGGGTACTTGCAGTGATTTCTCTGTGGCACAGCTGGTAGAGAATGGGACTCGCAAACCAGCTAGAGTGAATGGGTTCAAAATCTGGTGTGGACAACAGGCTTGTGGTGGATTTAGATTGAAAATTCTAGTTAATAGATTACGGTAGTTGCTGTGTGATGTAGAAGTAGTATGCAATACAGGGGGAGAAGTGGAGAAGGGTTGAAAGAGAGTGAGGGAAGAATTAATAACAAAACAGAGGGGGAGGGAAAAGTATTTTTCACCTGTATGTTAAAACTTTTCTTTTCAAAACAATGAAATCATAGGCTGAGAAATTTATGCCACCACATATTGTAGATGCATGCACTTATAATTTGATGTGTGAGATGGCTTGAAGGGTGTTTGGCTCAAGCCTAGCTTATTAAAATTTGTGAACTAAGCTCTGTGAATTCAGTAGTCCATGACCAAGAGCCAAATATTTTCAAGCCTAGCCCACCATGACTCAGTCAGTTTTGCAATAAATTATCATCATTGATATAATTAAAATATAATGACTTTTGAAAGGATTTTTAAAACTTTTGAAATTCAATCATCACAATTTTCAAAACTTGTTTGAGCGCTATATTGTAAAAACTCATAAATTAACACATTATTTAACATGTAAGGAGATATGAATAATAACAGCATTCATCATGTTTGCAATAGATTTGAGTAAATTAAGAACATCTTTGAGAACAATCAGAGAATTTAATGAATTTTTATTAAAATTTTATACAAACTTTTGTCATTCAATATCATTAGTACTTTTTTCTCTGTTTTTGTTTTTCTGTTTAGTTTAATTTATAAAAATTACTCCCACATTGAACAGTTTGTTTGACTAATTGCAGGTAGAAGGTATTTTGTAATTTACATTTTTTAAAAGAATATTAAGAAAATTATGAGTTGTTGTTTACTTTGCATGTGAGCACATGACAATGAACATCTTGTTTTTCAGGTGCAGTGACACAGAGGATGACTTGTACCACATAGAATTCACCTTTGATGCTGATGTGAAGTGTGCTGTTTCTATTCATTACTTGGCAACAGAAGACCTGAACTCTGGTCTTGCACAGTAAGCTATTACTAGTATTTTGTTTGGGAGAGGGGAAGCAAGTGAAAGATTTGCTTCTCCTTCTTGTTTTTCCTTTGAAACCACTCTTAATTTGTTTGAAACTGTGACAAAAATGAAGTAGATTTGCTTTTGATCTGGATCAGCTTTGTGTGTGGCCATGGTGAATAAATCTTGATGAATGGAGCATGCTACCTTTGCTAGTGATGTATGCAGTAAGATTGTGACATTTCCATTTTTTGTCAACATTAGTGACACTGATGAGTGCATTTGATTTAATTTTGAGTTAAGTATTCAACTGACATAGTATACTTGTCTAGTGTTAGTTATGCTGGTTTTAAGAGAATGAGGGAGATCAATCCTTAAATCTGAATCAACAATCTGCCTATGAATCTACCAGCTTGCTACATTTATACCTGTAAGTGTTAAATCAGAAGTATTGCCCAAGGAATTGGCTGTGTCCAAACTCACTAGATCAAGGGGATCAAATATCTTTGTCCTTAAGAAATTTTTGTCCTGATATTCTTTCACCCAGCCCTTAAACCTGTTAAGTTACCTCTGTTTACTCTGACACAGCTGTTTTTAAACAATCATTTTTATTGTTTGTTTGTTACAGGTACACATCAAAAGATCCAAGCATGACGTCGGCAAAGTTCCAATACTCAAAGGGTTCAGGACAAGTATTCAGTAATGCAAGCAGACACAGAATAAACCCAGCTCAGTTCAGTGAAGATGATGTTAGTACCTCTGGAGTTGATTAAAACAATTATTATAATTAAGTTTTAATACACATACTGTATCAGGGTGTTGCCCTTCTAACAAAATAGTTAAGGTGGCTCCCACCTTTCTTCCATTATGAAAGACTTTTTCATATTATATGATAGATTTGTGATTTGCTGGTGTTATAACAATGTCCTAGCTTATTAGCTTGTGTGCTCCTACTGGAAAGTCTGTTTCCATGACAACTTGACAGGGCCTC
Organism: Parazoanthus swiftii; assembly: GCA_025403585.1. Taxonomy (NCBI): domain Eukaryota; kingdom Metazoa; phylum Cnidaria; class Anthozoa; order Zoantharia; family Parazoanthidae; genus Parazoanthus; species Parazoanthus swiftii. Next base: position 29,780 of record JAOBYE010706582.1, read on the forward strand.
AATTTCACTCTGCTGTTAGCATCTGACTAAACTTCCTTTTTTTATTTCATTAACTTTGTTTGCACATAATTTACACTGAGAAATTTTAATAAAGAGTTTGAACCATTGCAACCTTAAATTATGAAATATTCCTTTAACAGTTACTGTAAAAACAACTTTTACATTTATTTTGTTCGAGATATTGTACATAGGAACAACCAGCTTGGCTAATTTTAGTTTATAAAATCTTTTAGTTACCTTTCCAATTCATGTTTTGCAATTGAAGTCAGTGCTTAAATACACAACTATCATTTGTAGACTTTACACCCACTTTCACAATCATACACAGTATTTAAAACATAGGCAGAAATTTTTTCAAGTCTCTTGACAAACAGAGACAGTGGTAAACAGAGAAAAACAGGGAATGTCTACCCCCTCCCATCCCCACCTTGCTGCCACTACCCCCCCCTACCCTTTCATGTTGAATATTATAGATTTCTCAGCTTTACTGCTGACTTGCCACTTTGTTTCCACAGCAGTTCTAATGCATACCTTGCAACCATCACCCCTATCACTTTTTTCTTTCTGCAGCTGTTCTACACTGCACTCTCTCCTCGTATTCCAGTGGTTATACAACTGGATGCTGATGAAGATGGTAGGTGTTAATTAGTGTGTTAAATAAATTATGTAAAATATCTATAAATATTTCTGCTTACTTGTGAGGGCACAACAAAGGGGCTGTCCAGTTTTCTGGGACAATCACAATATTCTTTTGGTAGTGCTTGATGTTCATATAGTTACTATGAAACAAGTAAGTTACTCAATAACCATAAACAATAAAAAAATCAACAGTTGGCAACAGGAAGACTACAAGCTAAGGCTGTAGTTTAACGTTCACAATAGTGAAAGATACACACATGTACAGTAATAAGTTAGGCAGTACAACACATGATTGTAATTTTGGAGCTACAATGTCCTAGTTTAAGAAGAAGAAGAAAGATGGAAAGGATGTTCAATCAAGATTATGTTGAGTTAAACATAATACTGTATTTTCCAGCTGTATATTGAGTTAACACCTAAATAAGTGACTTGCCCATTAAATAGCGTTTTTAAAGAATGTTCGGAAACATGCAACTTCAGTTTTTGTTGAAACTTTTAAGTTAATAATTACAAACGAACCATTTATAACCAGGGCCGTAGCATGGGGTAGGGCCAGGGGGGGGCATGCCCCCCAGTTTTTTCCCCATTAAATGTGTCAAATGTATCAAGCTCAGAAAATTTGAGAAAAACTTGTCATATTTTACTAGTTTAAAACACTCTGATTTTGTTTCAAATGGCGTTTAAAACCCAGGAGACACGTTTTTAAACAAACTAATTTTCAAAATTTCCCGGGGAGCATGCCCCCTGACCCCCCTAAAAGGTTCATACCTTCATCTCTTGGCGGTGGCCCCCCCCTCCAGTTTTCCAAGGCTTGCTACAGCCCTGAAGACATGTATTAAAACCAGCACTTAACATTTTTGAAAAATCTCCAAAATAGTGGCCAATGACATTTCTAAGTCTCAAACATTACTAAGCCTGACTGGCCACTGCATAAAAACGTAAAATTATTTAGTTGTAACCCCGGATTATCATCAACAGTTTTATTCAAACCAAATAATATTTTACAAAAGGCATAATGACACTTCAACAACCACATTTTCAGTTTTGATTGATCAAGACACCTTACACAGGTTTACATGGATCACATTCCTTTGTTGCTTTGTTTTGCAGACTTTCTTGGCCATAGTAACATCACCCTAGCAACCTTTGAAAAATCTTCTGATGGTGTATATAGTATAAAAGCCATCAAGCAGAAGCAGATGGTAAGTACTTACATGATTGTACAATTTATTTAGAGTTCAAATACTTTAATTTGTAGTTCGTCAACATTCCAAGTTGTATCCAAGGCTTTAACACTCTGCTATAGACTGGTTCTGTCAGCCACTGTACATAAGGCTTTAATTAACACTCTGCTATAGACCAGTTCTGTCAGCCATTGTGCATAAGGTCTTAATGCTGCCAATGACCAGTTCTGTCAGCCACTGTACATAAGGCCTTAATTAACACTCTGCTGTAGACCAGTTTGTCAGCCACTGAACATAAGATCTGCGCACTCTGCTGTAGACCAGCTCTGTCAGCCACTGTATGAAAGATCTGCACACTCTGCTGTAGACCAGCTCTGTCAGCCACTGTACATAAGATCTGCACACTCTGCTGTAGACCAGCTCTGTCAGCCACTGTACGAAAGATCTGCACACTCTGCTGTAGACCAGCTCTGTCAGCCACTGTACATAAGATCTGCACACCCTGCTGTAGACAAACTCTGTCAGCCACTGTACATAAGACCTTCACACTCTGCTGTAGACAAACTCTGTCAGCCACTG
>JAOBYE010706583.1:0-26138 GCA_025403585.1 Parazoanthus swiftii
AGATAGATAGATAGATAGATAAATAGATAGATAGATAGATAGATAGATAGATAGATAGATAGATAGATAGATAGATATAGACAAAGAGACAGACAGTCAAACAGACAAACTTACATATAAACAGACAACTACATGCACAGAGGCAGATAAAACTGACCATGAATTTTTAACTCTAAAACCAGTAATAATGATACTGATGATATGTAGTATTAGTAATGGTAATTATTTAATAAAAACAGTACATACAAGTGGTGTCCCCAATCCCTGGACTTGTCGAACGAGGCGTGGAAATCTTTAAACCCAGACCAAGAAAAAGAACAACGCCTACCTATTGGTTGGGAGATAAATGCGTTGTCACACCCCGCACTGAACTCAGCAGCTGAGCAAACCAACAGGCCGTCTCTCCTATAAGAATAAGGTAACGCCTGACAGTTACCGACCACTAATGAGAAGGAATAAGAATACTGATAGACGGGGCTGATTTCAGTTCGGCAAAGGACACAAGCACAGAAGCAGAGAATAAGTAAATAAGCAAGAGACTATTTTACTTGAGAACCAAACTCTGTAAAAAAAATACTGGCTTTAATCTATTAACAAACGTGATACCGCTTTTCTTGCCGTTTCGTTCCAACGGTCGAAAACGTTTTAGCAATACGTACTTAGGCCGCCGGGATGAACCGGGGACCGACGGGCGGCTGATGTCATTGGTACTGTCTGGGATAACCGAGTCGGCAATCGGTGTATTCCAGGGACGACGGCGCCGGAAGGCCAGTAAAAGCCAGAGGCGACAGTGCCGACAAGAGTCTGTTAGCGACCTTAAGCAATAAGGCAGTGGATGATAATCTGAGATTTAGCTACTGAAATATTCTTGTGTTCTCTTTTGCTTGCGTATCATCTGGGCGATTTTACTAATTAATAGTTGCGTTGAAGAGTGCAAATGGCACGAACTACAGCCGACCAAACGACCCGCCGGAACCAATGACAGGACAATTTGCTTACGACGTTCATGTTTTCTACAAAACCCGAAAGTGACCAGGTGACAAGCTTGCTGCGTTTCCACGTGCAAACATAATATCAACCGATTGTTTTGTGCTTTCTTTATCGCCGTCGCCGTATACTGATTGAAGGTCCCCAATGTCAACTGATGAATGCGCTGGCCATGGGGCGGCAAATATCAGGGGCTGAAAAGCTGCTGGAAGACGGCTAATAGAACGAGTTTAGCACCACGCAGAATGGCAGGAATGGAAATGAGAAAGAAAACTATGTGCAGTAACGCTTGTGCCGAAAATAAGGGGTTTTAGAGAAAAAATGGACTGGTATGCAGTCTAGAGCAACATAAAATTTAGTCGCAAGATCGTTCTTCCCGTTTGCCGTTTCACGTAGACGAGGTGCTCAATCTCTCTATTAATGTCAGACGCGAGCGTGCCGACAGCAACTAATGTCAGGGATGGTTAAAGCGGTAGCCGGCGGTCGTTTAACAATAGAGGTGTTTGAAGCGTGAAGCGAGCGACTAATAATGTTAGCCTATAAGGTCGGTTAAACGGCAGATCCCGATTCAACAAACCGTAGCACTCGACCGGTCTCCGCTTCAATCACCCCTCACGTTAGCTAACCGGTTCAACCTAAGCCCGGTTCCCAGTCAGTCCAACACCGCACCAGCCCTGACACACAACCGGCGTGGAGCGTGCATCCCGTTCTTGATTATGATGTCCCGTCTGAGTTTAGGACACCACGCCGGTGGCCGGGAGCCAACAAAGTAACTGGTTGTGGGCACTTTTGAACACCAAACTACCCATAACCTAAGTTTGAATCATCACAAGTTACGTCCTACAACTAACTAGTTCAACCTATCCTAACCTTAGCTAACTTTACTGTTCTAAGAAAGGTAGTTACGCGTTAAAGACCCATTGTTCTTCTTGGAGCATTTTACGCATGCGCCAACGTCAAAAACAATACAAATTCTGAAAATTTCTGGGAAAGAGATTTCCAAGAAGGCGTCACTGGTGCGTGTCAAGTAAGCATTTAAAAGGGCAATACACACTGCACAGTGCATGTCATGCTCAGAGTTCTCGGAAGATCGTAACCGGATCAAGCGTTAACGATGTCCTCATGGAAAACTAGCACCTCTCTGGTCTCAGAGAAGCAGAATAAATGTCGAATTCTTGTGCCTTGCCTTGTCTTCATCACACTGATTCTGTTCATTTACACAGTTTCGGCCACAATCTACATTGTCTTACAGTCACAAACGATTGACTCGTTGGAAAGATTCACGATGAGGTTGAGCGACCGTGTTGACAAGATGGAAACGAAAATCGCAGCGCGGGCGAAGACACAGTCTGTGGGCGACGAGCTGAGTGCTGTGGGCAATAAAACTGACTCGAAACTGACGGGCAATCAGGTTGGTCATACTTTGTTATATTACCCGCACTGCAAGCTAGGAAGCGCGGGCAGTAAGTACATTGTTTAGTTGAAGCTAGATTACGATTTTGCATATCAATTTGCTCGCTTCTGAAATTATGATTCGATTGCCTGTTTTTAAAGCAGGGTAAAGTGGAATCTCCAGTCGAAGACAAGTCGACGACAAACGCGCGGAGCAGAAGACAGTTTCCCCAAGGAGTTTGCCCTTGTGTTAAAGGTAAGATATACAACCATAAAAATGCACAGCACTTTTAAAGCAGGCCATCACTCGTATTTACATCGACCTGCACTTGGCTGAAAGCCAATGTTACCTTACCAAGACATCACAACTATCGTTTGTCTCTGCGCAGCGCAGTTCAACAGATCTCCATGTCCCATTTCCTTAACTCTAGCGCAAAACACATAAGTGCCGCGCGTCAGTTTGGTTATAATTTGAGCGATTTGTTGCCTCACTTCCGCATCAATATATAGCAGATCTGGTGTTTTACTTGTAAGTTTTTCATTATTGTTCTCGTGCTTTTAAAGATAATAAAGAACGGTTGAGTTAGCACTGGTGGTGCTGGGTCACACACATCTAGGAGGCTATGGGGTCGACTAGAAATTCCTGTTTTGTAACACACCTGACACCTTCAGTCCACCGTCTTTGAGTTATGTCTGGTAGTGAATGACAATACACGACATTGTTTGAGCCAGTAAGTTGACATGAACTGGTCTCAAAGAAGCGCTAATGAGCTTTGATATGCAAACACCATTCACAAACGCAGTCTGTAAAAATATGTTAAAGTCGACTCTACATCAGGACTACCAATTACCAGACAGAAGTCTTTTTCTACTTAAATCAGTATTCTATAGATAAAATGTAACACAATATGACGATTGAATATTTGCTTTTATGTTTTTTTTATCATTTTCTCCCAGGTTTAGTGGCCAATCTAAAATTTGCAAAACGCTTCAGTTTTACAGAACTTTCAGAATCAGGGAACGGGAGCCAGTCTTTCGTTACGATGTTTAACGGAAACGGATGAAACAGGAAAGCTGAAATTTTTGAGTTCAAGTTTCGTATTTCTGTTGTTACTCTCGCTGAGATCCAACACAGTTTAGTCCGCGTTTACGTTTGCTGATCGCGAAAAGTTTACAGTGATACAGTATGAGTTAATGACGCAGGAAGACGGTGATACAGAGGAATATTCAACAAGTGAACCAGTCGATATAACGCTGCCTCGCCAACGCCAGACAATCGTATTGGAGACAGTTAGCGGGCTGACTCGGAAGTATATCAGAATGATAAAACATCGTTTTAATATCAATTCCTGATCAAAGGAAACCAAAAAAAAATATTTACTACTTCTTCGCAAGCACAGCCTTCACACTGCCCGAATATTATATTGAAGTATCCGGATTTCAAACCATGCCGAATACAGGCATTACGCGGTATATGTTACAGTGTCCAAAAATCATACTGTATTTGAGTGATGCCCGGCTTTTGCTGTTTCATTCACTTTTGTTTCATTCACCTAAAGTTCTCACTTTCTGGCAGAACTGTCCGCTTTAAAAGCTCAATTTGTTTATTGCGTTCAGCTATATTTTCTTTCGGTGTGACAAATTATCTTCTTGCTGCAGCTGATACTCGCTTTATGTCAGAGACATTTGATTTGAAAGGGCGATTTGAAGTCTAGATTGATTTGAAGTTTGCCTTGTTCAGCAACCGTTTTTCACAAACTATAAATCTTGAAACAATCTATGACAAGCACTTACAATATTTTGGAAAAAGGTTTGTTTGTTTTTATAATTTTCTGGTCACTGAAGCGCTCCCTCATTAAGCGTACAAAACAATATGGTCACTAACAATTGTTTTCCTTCAGATTGTGCGGTTTGGCAGTGCAATTGTAATGATAATTGTCTTTTTGGTGAATGCTGCCAACAGGCAGGGGCTTGCTCCGGGGAATAATTTAGTTCAAGTTTGACTATAGTTTCAACATAATGGCCGGTTTTGACAATGTTTTGACCCGGTATGATGGCGCTGTCTGATTACAGGTATTCAGAAAACATTCACAAAAAAATAGTGCAAGCTGGATGTGTTTACCAGTGCTCAATGCTCACATATTCTTATGTGAGCCGTTCAGTCCATGGGTTGGCTGGGCTGTATAAGTGTATATACTGAATCGCGCGCGTGGGCGCGTGCGTTTGTCTGAACGTGTGTGCGTGGGAGTGCGTGTGTACACCGTTTTCGCAACTCAACAAAATCGAGAACAGCTTCTCTACTGTTTTCTACTTGAAATGCTTATACAGCTCTGGAAAATATTCAAGCTCCTACCATTGTTTTTAGTTAATTGCACTCACATGAGTCACATGTGCGCGAATGTAAGAAAAGATTGGACTCGGTTGAAATTACTGACCAAAGATTCGGATTGGGAGACTTAGAGAAAATGAGTTCAGTGTAAATTCTCTTTTTGAGAGTGTGACACAATTTAAAATGACCTTTGACCAGACTTGAATTACACTTATGAAACCGTCTTGTCAACACAAAACCTCCCTTGTTTTACTGGATTGCACCAAGTGACAAACCTTGTGAACATGGAAAAATATTTTTTTAAATAGACAGAGAAGCGGAACGAACAAAGTCCATCAAGACCCCCTCCGGCTCAACCGTCCCAGTGTTTGGACTAGTATCCGTGCACTGTCCGTGTTTTTAAACAATCTTCTCGCTTGTAAAACAATAGCAATACAAACGTTGACCTTCGCTCTCATTCTCAGGTCGATATAATTTATTCAGGTTTGATTCTTTCACTAGCGCCAAAAGGTTTCAATAAGTGACTGGCACCATTATAAACTCAACAATTGAATGAACCACTGTGGACTGCAGAGTACTATTACTCTCCTCACAATAGACGATGTAAGGACACAAATAGCTCAGCCACTTGACCACAAAGGAAGAACGTGAACAAAGCACTGCACGCAACAAAACAGTTTATATTTATAATTACCACCCCTTCTTTTTTTAGTTTTGATATTCTTCAGAAGTCAAGTAGGCTGTTTTTTCTGTACATCTCCTGAACTGATTGAAACTTTCAAAGAGTTTTGTCGTTTGTTTTTCTGGATGTCTAGAACAACCAACATCAACAAGGCAGTTAGCAGATCTACACTATTAAGAATATCAATGGAGCGATAAGTCGAGAACAGGCTGTGAACAATCAACGCCACACGAACACGTCACAAACAAACCAGCCAACAGGAAGTTGACGATTGGATATACGGAATGGCTCAACAGCCGGAATGTAAACATAGACAACAAAGCAGGAAATACGGAGCGGAATTGGATACATGGAATGAGAACAGGCGGAATGTGCATCTCTACTAAAACATGTTAATGGACCGTCTAATATAAGCTTCTCAAAGGGAGAGAGAAGAAAACGTGCTTTACTGATGTTTGTAAACTGGTAACAAATAAGCAGCAAGTTGTGTTGTGATCACACAAAACTACTTTAAAAAGTCATTTTCGTACTTGATGTGCTACTCAAGAATCGATAACCATGGACACGAGACTAACATTGATCTTATTTTCTGAATTTATAAAAAACGTCGGCAGATAGTTTTTTTAAGATAAGACAATCGGAGAGCTTCCTGGTTTTGGCGGCTTTTACTCGAACTAGCTATAAACGAAAATGCCGGAGGGGAAGATCCTCCCCATCCGGTTAGGTCAAGAAAACGGAACAACTGAGGTCAAGGAAACAAAGTCGTCAAACCACTTGAATGACGTTAATAACAAAATAACAACCGATATCAACAATACTGATGTTCTAAGTGAAGCTGTAGGAAGTCGAACGCAAAAGCTCCGTGTTTTGAACTCCTTTCTAACCAACCAGGTTTGCAGTCACTCGTATTGATAGAGGGCTGCTAACAAAAATGACAGCTTTCAATTTTAGTTTTGAAACAAACAATTTCACACTGACTGGAAATAGAAGATTGTCGGGAACGTAACGGTTGAACTAGAAACAAACTCACACTGTTCGTCATTCGCAAACAAATTTTCTGCTCGCGTCAAGCGAGGAAAATGAAACTACTTTAACAATTTAGCACAAATAAGAAGCTGGACTTACATCTTCGTGAACCGCTTTTGGAGCTATAATTTACAAAATTACTCAACAAACGCGCGTTGAATATTAGCTTTTAGATAGCGAACGTGGTGCGGAGTACGGAGTCAGCTATCATAAGCTCATATCCAACAAGCGTGAGTGGAATAATTGTTTTATTAAATACCAAACACTGGAAAAAAATATCTCGAACTTTATATTCTACCGACTCGAGTTTTCGGCCATTTTGAGGGAAAATTTTCCGGGATGAAATTGCCAGTTTCCATATTAGACAAACTACAGTCCTTGAGACCTTTAGTAGAGAGCCAATCAGATTACCAAAAACTCAATATCCAGTGCTTGGTATTTAATAATACCAATAAGACAACAAGGTTATCCCAAATTTCAGCATTTAGTTGGCTTAATCGCGTCGATAAAATAGATAACTACCTTAAAACGTAAGGCATAAGAGTGTTAAAAGCGCCACTGGAGACTGTTTGAGGTTTTTCTGTTGCTGGCCGTTCGATGTCGTAAACACGTACCAGGCTGGCCGAGATCGCACTTAGGAAGACTACAGCTCGTGTTGTGCCGAAGACCAGTAGTATAACAAAAAGAACTGAAATAATAGTTGGGGTGCAATTCTGTCTTACATCTTTCTTAGTTTCCTCTATAGATATCACTTTAAATAATGCAAATATCTCAGTAGTTTAAGACAAATATTTCACCTAAGGGATCCCCTGTCTCTCTTTTGTTTTGCAGGTGACCGTGGCCGCAAGGGTCGTAAAGGTAAACGAGGACGAAAAGGCCCACCAGGTTGGCCTGCATGCTGTGACTGTTGATTTACATGTACTGTATTGTATATATGTCGCACAGTAAAAACCTGTGTATAAGAGCCAAGGTTGCTTTAAACAAGACCCTAAGAATCGTATTAGCGATGATGATGGTAATGATAATGGTAGTGATGATGGTAGTTGTACTGGTACTGGTAATGATAATAGTGATAAGAATGATAATGGCAATGACAACTGTAATGGTAATGATTACGATAATGATAATGGTAATAATAATGGTAATGATTATGGTGAAGAAAATGATAATGATATTAATAATGATAATGATAATGATTAAGATAATGGAATGATAATGGTTATGATATTGATGATGATGATTATGGTAAAGAAAAAGATAATTATAGTGATAATGGTAATGGTAATGACACTGGTAATTGCAATGATAATTGTATTGGTAATGATAATGGTAATAGTAATGGTAATGGTTATGGTAAAGAAAAAGATAATGATAGTAATGATTATGGTAAAGAAAAAGATAATTATAGTGATAATGGTAATGGTAATGACACTGGTCATTGCAATGATAATTGTATTGGTAATGATAACGGTAATAATAATGGTTATGGTTATGGTAAAGAAAAAGATAATGATAGTAATGATTATGGTGAAGAAAAAGATAATTATAGTGATAATGGTAATGAGTAATGACACTGGTAATTGAAATGATAATGGTAATGATAATGGTAATGGTAATGGCAATTCCTATAATAACCTTGAAACCGACTAATTTGACAAGAAATCAAGTCTTAAAATCATGCTAAACGGTTTTGTTTTAAATTCTAACCTCAGAATCTCATTCTTACTGGTTCTTACACGCGGGTTACTACTGTAATAATACTAAATAAGTTATTTTGTACACGGGTCACCATATAAGCTTTCTTCTTCAGAGTTGTGGCTGTGTCTGGAAGTAATACGAATAGATGCTCAGCTAAAAGTTTGAGAATCAGCCTTTGTTTGAGCAAAACGGAAAGACCCAGCGCTGTTTTGAATGGAATCTTTTGTTGTGCCGTTCCGTAAGGGGTAGATTTATAGTTCCAAGAACAATTCCGCGCTAACAATAGATTTGTTTCCATTGTCTTAACTTCAATCTTCAATCTTCAATCGCTTCAATCTTTCTCGAAACAAAGTCATCTACACTCGCATTATTTTAATATTTAAGCATCTTTCACTGAACAAAAGAAAACTTCGCATTCATTCCATGAACTGAACAGTCCATTTGAAACCAAAAGTCTCATTTATGTATCTATCTTGCCCTAGTCTCAACACAAAGAACTATTAACAAAATAAATAAGGGAGGTGTACCTTAAGTGTGGTTGCCATGGCAGTGATTTTTCCTTGCTCCTTGAAATCAATGGCAAAACTCTTCTCGTCTTAAAAGAAATGAATAACATTTAGGAAACCAAAAGTAAAATAATAGCAAATCAAGTTAAAGAGAGGTGTTAATAATATAGAACAAGTTGAAAAACACGACAGTGCTGGAGTCAGAGACTGCAAGAATCTAACAAGCGTGTAACAGCGATGAAAAGTGATACTACTGTGAACACCATTTTCACTTTGGCAACTCATAACGCTGTGATAGCACTCGGGGAAATTCCCCTCATTCAACTAAACGAGTTTTTGTCGCTCTATAACTCAAGGTTTTCGGGTCGATTTGGTCTGGAAAAGTGTACAAGCAATTGTAGTGTTACCGCTGACGTAACAGTGGCGGAAACAGCGCCGTGACAGCAATATGAGCACTAGTGAAATTATACTTGCATGCATCGATGTGTCACAGCAGTCACCGCACTGTTCCACTAGTGTTCATAGGCTGTCACTGCGATATTCCTTCCATCCCTGTGACGTTGTTAGCTGTCATCACTGGCTACACTAGTGTGCAGCCACTGTCTGATTGTAACTCTGTATACAGTTGACTCCTAAAAAGACTCTAGGAAACTAAGAACTACTTTGCTCTAGTTGGTTGATGTAATACCACCGAGCCCTATTTCCTGTTTTAGCTGGCGTGAGACTTCGCATAAACTTTAAGCCCTATTGCCCTTATTTCAACTATAGGGCCAAAGGGACCTCCTGGGCCCAAAGGAGACCAGGGCTCTCCTGGTGAAAAAGGTGCCCCTGGACCAAAGGGGCCTGAAGGACCGCGGGGACCAAGTGGTAGGTTTGATTATTTAAACGTATGAACATCATAAACTACAAGAGTTTTAAAATAGCTTTGTTGTTTATCACCAGATCTTCTGAATAGTTTGGTAAAATCATCAAACATTTTCAAAGTTCATAAACAAACTAAGTTACTCCTTTTTGTAATAGCTGAGCAATAAAACAACGTGCTCATTTGTATTTTGTTGTGTTACGAGGCTCTATTACCGCATTTTGGTTATTAAAAGAGTTCTTTGACGATCTTTTTGAAAATTTTGCTTTATCAATAATCTTCAATGGAATGCGTGTGATTTGTGCTGACGTACGCGGCGTGCGGTTTCTGAATCGTTTGCTGGGTCTATGCATTCTGTTATGCGCTCTGCAAGACTCTCATAGTTTTCTTTGGAATTTCTAGTTCGGACGAATAAACACCTGCGTCCACATGTCACTCGTATCTTGCTCTTCTTATTGGCTTAGGTTATTAGTGTTTGAGTTTGCTTTTTGAAATGTTTTTCAGTGTCAATTCTTACAAAAAAAAATGCTATTGTAACTTGCATTGCAATATTGGCACTAGTAGTGCGTTGTTGTTTGAAAGATAGACATTTGATCGGCTGTAACTAGCCTTGAAAAATTATGAAGAGTATTCTGCTTTTCCTACAACTAGATAGACGGTCTTGTAATGGAAAAGAAGAAAATATTACCTTGCCACAAAGCAAGCGTAGGTGTGTAGACTAACAGGAAGCTGTTTCCCTCTCATGTGTTAGGTGACGATGGCAGGCGTGGACCCGAAGGAGTGCGGGGACCACCGGGGCCCCAAGGTCATAGTGGCCCGCAGGGGCCTCCAGGCAAAGGTGGCCCACAAGGACCCAAAGGCATGGATGGCCCTCAAGGGCCCAAAGGAGAGCCAGGAAGTGTTGGACCAGCAGGTCCTATGGGATTAACAGGGCCCAAAGGGGACCAAGGTCAGTTGGCAATTGAACAGCTTCGTGCTTATGATCCTCGTTTGTGTTCTTTTTCCTTACCATAAATACAATTGGGGGAATCTGTAGCAGTGTCCCTCTACCTTCGGGGAAAAAGCCGAATAAACTAAACTAATGTAGTTTTCAAAATAGTTAACACTACGTTAGAAGTTATCTCCCTACAAATACGTTCAATGCGATACCTTGCACAATAAGAGCTAAACCTGACGAGTTGCTAAATTCTATTGTATTTCACCTTAAAGAATTAGAAGGGTTCAAGTGAGGCCTAGAGCTACTGTAGTAAAATTATTAAAAAATTATTCTTAACGTTATGCTTAAAATTATCCGAGCTTTCGCGTTCACCTTAAAGAGTTGAAGTTAGTTCTCACAACAATTGTTTTCTACTGATACTGTAAAGAGAAGATAGCTATTGCTAAACTTGGTAGAAGTGAAGATTGGGAATTCTTTTTTTTCATTTTTCTCTCACGGATATTCCACTCTGGTCTGTTTAGTTCTTGCTGGGTTTGAGTTGGTCAATTTGTAGGAGAACGCATGCCCTCCTTTATGATCACACGCCCAATGGCCGAATTTTTTAACATAAGATAAGAGGTTTTTTCAAAAGGTCATCAAACAGAATAGTTTTTAGTTTCACACTGACGGGATCCAGCTGGTAAACGATAATCAAGAAAGCAGCTACTAAGTTAGAAGCCATTAGAAGAGTGCAGGGATCAACTGATGTCTACTGTTTTCTAATGCAGGTGCCAGAGGGCCTCCCGGACCAGTGGTGAGTGTCTACTGAGTTCACAGAACCAACGTTGCTATCTGATCAGCAGCAGAAGTCAGACACTGACGATCTTGAAATGTACATGTGATTGCTCATTGGGATGAAAATTTCAAATTGATTAAAGTACATTATTTTCTTTTTGCAGATGTCAGAAAGCATTCACCTGGTCGGTGATGATACCACCATAAAAAATCCAGGTAGCGTGACAACTTTCACTAGGGTTTGTAGTAGCTAGTGTGACAGGTAACGCTTGTTAAACCCTTCTTGAGCGTTTGTGAGGGTAGTGTGACATCTTTCATTACAGCTTGTGATAAGCCTAGGTAGCATGACAGACATAGCGTGTAAATGTTTCTGGCTTTTACCAAGGTAATGTTACAACCATTTCTATCGTTCGTGACAATTGGCGTGACGACCGATTTTCAGTGTTTGTATGTTAAAAAGTAGTGTGAAAACCTGAGACAAGTAGTGTTATGTGATTGCGAAAGATAATACGTTCTTCCAATTGAAACATGCGTGACAGCTAACATAACTCACTCCATGATCTACCACATTAATGCTTTGACCGAAAACGTGATTAAAAGCCTTTTAAAGCTTGCATCAGCCGATTTCACAAATCTGCCATCTAACATTTGTGGCTCCTTTTTTATTTGTTTTGCCAACAGAAAATTTGTCCTTAGGTAAGCACTTGCTTTTTACAGTACCAATTGTTTTGCCGATGAAAACCTTTTTCGCTCACGACAAAAAATGCGTCGCTAAATTCTCCTAAATGGTTTTTATACTTTTCTTTTGAACAGTTCGGGAGACGTTTGCCTTTCATAGTGTGTGGTCAATGCCTTAATTCTCACAATAAAAAAACTTATTTTGTGTTGATATTGTAAGGAGAAGATAGATTAATAAACTGGCAGTGGCTGAAAGGGTTAAGCATTTCCTTGGACGATTGAAACGGATTACAGTTTTGAGAATTGAAGTGAATTTAGTGTTGACTTGTAGTTGATAAATTATTGACTACTAGTAGATTTAACGCAGAATATCGCAGAAATGCATCTTTGATCCTTAACAAGGCTGTTTGTTAAGAGGTGTTTCTTTGTCAAATTGACTCGCCTTGGCCAATAAACTTCGACTACAAATGAAAGGAACTAGTTTTTGAACGCAGCGGTTCTACAAGTTTCGCCAAAATGTATGGACCCTGAACAATTCTGTTTGTTAAAATGGTTTCTTTGTCAAATATCGAATATACTTTGAGTACAAACAAAAGGAACTTGTTTTGAAAAGCAGAAAATCTGTGCGGTGTAGCAGTGACACTTCCAACTTGAAATCTTATCTCAGAAGTAACACTGATCATGACGTGGTTGTCGTATATTTCGTTAGGAAGGAAAGGAACATTCCGGTTTAGAAACTGGGAGACAAATCACGCCAGATACCACCGGGCAGGTAGTATACTCTACCACACTACGGGCTTCATCGAGGTGAAGAAACCTGGCTTCTATTTCGTGTACAATCAAATGTACTACTATGAGGGGAACACCTTTGAGATGGCTCACTACACCTTCATCAATCACCACAGAGTACTGGAAAGCTTGTCCAGTGTTGTCAATGCCTCAAAAAAGTACAACACTAAGTTTCAGGCTGGGGTATTCAACCTCACTGCCGGGGACTTCATTTCCGTACGGGGCATTGTAAACAAAAGCTACCGGATGAAGTCCTGTTCGACCTACTTTGGCGCTGTGATGCTCTTTCCCGTTTAGAAACTGTAACGGCGACGAGATCATTTGAACACTTTTACCACGATCTACCATTTTCTGGCGACATTTGTAGGCTAGGGTGCTTGAAAAACTTGATAGTCCAACACCCTAATGTAACCTGTGCCTTTGGCTTAGCGCGCGACAACAACGTTAAAAGAGCATTTGGCATTTACCTCTCTTAAATGGGAGCGACCACCGTAGTGCGCATGCCTGTAACGTGAAAGAGATTTCTTCAATAAAAGAAAGGATCTCTGAAATATATCGCAATTAAAAGGTAGAAAATTCATGGAATATGAGTTCGGTTGCTTACAAGAGCTTGAATGGGGTTCGATGGTCTAAGATTTTAAAGGATTGCACGTTCGCCACTTCTACTTTTTCTTTGCAGCATTCTCCAAAGTTTTCTATTTTTATTGAAAGAATCCATCTCCGTTACAAACATGCGCAATGCTTGACCGCCTTTAAACAGGCCTGCGAGTATTTACTTGTGTTTAGTTAACTCCGATATCGAAAACACAGAATCTAGTATGCCAGGATTACTTGAGAGCAGCCACTGGCGGTATGTTAGAGTATGTTCTCAGTTCATGGGTTAACAGCGAATGGAGTAACACGACTAATAGGAACAAAGGTGCTCGTAAAGTGCTAATACCAACAACGCTAGTTTAAGCAGCTTCACCTGCTACTAACTTTGGTTTCATTGGAAAGAGAGTAGCGCAGTTCACTGTCATTATGATTCTGCCATGGCTCCGTTGCATGTCAGAGATTGTATTTACTATGAAACTGCAGAGTTCTGTCTTGGTAAGAATGCTGCCTGCCCGGTGATTAGCTTAATCAGTTCAAGTTACTCATTGCCTGTAACGTAGGATCTTGCTTTCTTCATCTTACCTTAACTAATCACGCTCATAAAACATAACCTATGATCGGAACATGACAGGCAAAACTGGTATGTGGTGTAACGCGACACGGCATGAGTTTATGTGACTTGACTATACGTGACAGATTAGCTTTGAGTAAACTGACCTACTTGTTTCACGACTCGCGCCAATTTGTGTGATTTCACAAGTTAGATCACTAAACAATTTGTTTTGATTGTACTAAAATCAATGGCGTTCTAATCGCTACTTTGGTTGAGATAAAAACAGTTCAGTGCATGCATAGATTTGACGTTAACCTAAGTGTTTCAAAATACAAGCAAACAATTTGCGTAGCGTAACGCAATGCAAAGGTACGCAACACAGTACAACTGACACAACTCAACACAACACAACACAACATAACACAGCGTAACACAACACAGCACAGCATAAGTAACACAACATAACAGCATTGCAAGACAACAATGACAAGTTAATGCAACCTAATGCATGACATTAAAAATTGCAATAGTGCATTGATTGGGACATAACACAACGCAATGCTATAGAACACAAATCTAGGATGTGCAAAGTATGCAACCCAAAGTCATACCATCTACTTCTAATGCTATGCACAACAATATCACAAGACTAGCTTGAAGCCAAAACACGTTTCGCCGAGAACAGCCGCTAAATCGCAACGGCGGAAGCGTTCAGTATATTAACGATATTATCTTGTGTTCCGATAGGCGTCACCTTCGTTAGCTGGGACCTGGGGCATCGGGCTGGTAGCATACGGTACCTCCCCCAGACGGGGGATATTCAGGTGAAGAGAGCTGGCTACTATTTCATATACAGCCAGATGTATTACTACGCGGACACGCTCCTCCTCGGCCACTACACCTTTGTTAACAATAAGAAAGTGCTCGAGAGCGTTGTGAGCCCGAAGGACAGGAGGTACAACACAAAGTTTCATGGAGGTGTTTTTCTGCTCAATGTCAGAGACCGAATTTCTGTTCGTCCGATGTTTGTGAATGAATACCGCCTGGACCGCCACGGCAGCTATTTCGGTGCATTCATGTTGTACCCGACAAGCTAGAAACATAAATTGATGAGCTGCTTGACGGTTCGGATGTCAGCTACATTACAAATTTTCTGTTTTCTTCGAGGACAACTTTTGAGTTTCAGACTTGATGGTTACAAAGAGCTGAGCCATTACAACTTTGCTGTATTTTTTGCAAAGCAGCCGTTAAGTTACAGTTACACAAGACTTAATGGTTGCAAAGAAATTGTAGATTCGTTTGTAAATAGATTGGAAGGCAGAACACTGAACAACGGAGGTGAATCTTTGTAATATTCAAAGCGACATGTATCTTATCCAAGTCGTTCGTTTTAGAAAATGCGCAAAAAGTAGCTATATGAGCATTTTTTGCTATATATTGTTTGGTGTAAGTTTTAAAACGCTGAAAAAACAACAACTCAATAGCATCAACAGCGGATGGAACACACGAAGAGTTTAAGGAAACTCTATTTTTCGCTGTGTATTACTGAGATCTAAGTGCTATGGCAGTTGATGCCGATGAATGGTGTTAGGTGGTGATCCAGGAATAACGCATGGTACCGAATGCTGCCTGCCCGGTGTTTGCGACAGTCGAACTTTTTCGTTGCTTTGTTTTCTTCCTTGATTGAGACTTTTGCATGCGTATAGATTGATCTGCACTGAGTTGGTTCAGTAGTGACTTGACAATTCTACCAATCAGAAATAGAGATAAGTGCACAGCCCCTTCAGGGAATACTCTTTAATATAAAGTTTAGACTTGTTGACGCAATTGTATGTACATGCAATGACCATAACACCACGAGTATAATCACTGCCGATCATGAACATCAAATCACAATTATGACCACCGACCGTGACCGTGACCATGGGAACAACCACGAGCACGACCGTGACCGTGACCATGGTCGACCGTGACTGTGACCATGGACACAACCACGAGCTCGATTGTGACCGTGACCATGGGCACAACCACGAGCTCGTCTTGACCGTGACCATGGACACAACCACGAGCTCGACCGTGACTGTGACCATGGGCACAACCACGAGCTCGACTGTGACCGTGACCTTGGACACAACCACGAGCTCGACCGTGATTGTGACCATGAGCACAACCACGAGCTCGACTGTGACCGTGACCATGGGCACAACCACGAGCTCGACTGTGACCGTGACCATGGGCACAACCACGAGCTCGACTGTGACCGTGGGCATAACCACGACCGTGGCCGTGACCATGACAACGACAATGAACATTATCACGACCATGAACGAGACACTTGTGATTGGCTGTTACTTGACAGATACTCCTTCCTTTATCATTTCATTAAATTCACTGCTGTCATGTTCGTTTCTTCAAGGCGGTCTACACTCTTATAGCTGACATTGCTCACACTGTTCAATCAACAAGATTTAAAAAAGACATTACACCCACTTATCTTTATCTCCATTTTCATTACTCACTTATCCTGGACGCCAGAAGAGCTTTAAATCTTGGCTTACACTCTTGTCTTTATTCGTCATACCCACAGTTTAATGAAGTTCAGTTTTACAAGTGATTTTCGATTTGATTTTCAGCAGCGCAAACTCGAATTCGGTCGTGGAAAAAGCAGCACCGGCAAGGCAGCATTCGCTACAAGAGAACAGGAGTGATAGAAATAGCAGTACCCGGAGTGTATTTCATTTACAGCCAAATGTACTATTACGACGGCAGCTCCCTGCACCTCAGTCACTTCACTTACATCAACCACAGAAAAATTATGGAGAGTACTACGAGTCCCGCCAGCTTGAAGAGAAAGTATAATACAAACTACCATGGCGGAGTCTTCTTTCTTAATACAACAGATCATATCTCTGTTCAGTTACCTTTTACTCACAAGCTGTACAGAATGGATTCAAAGGCCAGTTTCTTTGGTGCTTTTCTTCTTCATGCTGCAGAATAAGAAGAAAAGATTTGATTAAACGAGTTCGATACTAAAAACAGACACATGGGATTTGATAAACTACTAGTTCACCAGGGCTTACACCCAGTCAAATCAGATCCATAAACATAAAACATGTTCAAGTCTCTTTAGATATTTGTCTTTGTCGAGTCCAAGAAGAAACTAACAGCTTCAACTATTTTGAGTAAAACATTTATTTACCAAAATTCTTTGTACGTTTTCAAAAAAATATATCTAAAATTGCTTATACACGGTTGGGAAATGTAAAAGCAGACAATAGGGTGATAGACTGCGAAATATGCTTGCTACAGTTGTGTTTTAAACTATAAGACATATATACTTAAAAATTTCTGTTGTGTATAATCAATTTTAGGTTTTGTTAGTGTGTAGAAACAGTATTAACAAGACTCTATGAAAACACAACCCCATATATAGACCAGGATTGGTGTAACATTCAGTACAGTCAAAATAGGCTCAGTAATTCAAAGCTGCTATGACCGAGCGGTCAAGTTGGATCCATTAATTAAACAAACAGCTCAGTCAAAGCTGTCTTTCACATAATACAACACAGTTAATGATCCGTCCTCGTTGCTCATAAAGAAAAAGTTGAAAAGTTAACATTACGAGGACGTCACTAGAACGGCGAATATGAGTCGGGGAGCGGTCAATATGAGTTTGGAAGCGTGAGAATCTTCAAATTCTTCGAAGGCTGGGGATTTCAACAACTAAGAACATCAAGCATCGCTGCAGATATTTTAAATACTGACCGTTCCCCGACTCATATTGACCGTTCCCTGTTTCTCGTTCCGCGTTCCAGGTTTTAGTAATGTTCCATTATCAGCTGGATAGTTGAGCAAACGGGACTGGGTCAATTCTGAACGTTCGATTCTCAAACTTATTCTACTAATGTGTACAAATCACAGTTATAATTAATTATCGATCCATAAACTGTAGAATGAAATCAAAACTTGCAAGTTCTAAAAACGTCTTGGTTGCAGTTAGCTTTTTGTACGCTGCTGAAAGCACATGATAGACGCAATGTATCATGGGTAAAAATATTCTATTTATCTTGTATCCCTTGGTTGGTTAGATTCTCAAATAGTTTTACAAGTTACGAGCCAAAGCAAACTACGTTTTCGATTTTGTAGATGTTTCTTATCTGGCTCATGATTTTTTTCTTCGGTATCCGAAATAAATTGAAATAAAATCATTTTCGATTTTAAGACTAGCTGGAGACTGCAAATTAAGGGCAAACGACTCCACAAAGTTGTGGACTATACATATATATTAGAAGTAGACAATATTTTCTGGAATAACATTGTAAATAGTGCGATACTAAAACACAATATTGGTGCAATGTAGAAATTTGATTGTAGACCTGTAATATTAGATATTTTGCCAATTAATAATACATATTGCCTATTAGGTTTACAGGTACACTATATGAGTACCCAACCAGTAACTGGTCCAGCTGAACACTTATCATGTTTGAAGTTAGTAGTGATGTTGAGTCGCATCCTGTACATGAGTAGAGTAAACAATAAACGATTTTTAACTAAAAACTTGATGGTTGCTCACTGTTGCAATTCGGTCATTTGGTAATTTCAAACTGCACAGTAAGCGGAAGACATAAAGTCATTGTTATTTTTCTGTTTAAAAGTTTCATTTTGCTCCTTTTTTTACAACCATCTACCATCCTGAAATGATTTCCAGACATCAGAAACGATGACGTCATCATCCATGAGTTCAAATGTTTATTAAAACTATTCAGGCGTGTTCCGTACCAAAAATATCAGTATATGTCATGAAAGAACACGTTTGTATATATGAAGTGTCAACACCTTACATGTAAATTGTTTTAGTAAACACGGACAGAATTCTTAGTATAGCACTCTTGAAGAGTCACCTTCTACTCTGAGAACTAGAGATGGTATTGGTTAAGACAACAATAAAAATAACTCTAACCTTTGGGATTAACCTAACCGTCCATAGAAAGACATACAATGACATATTGTCAGAATTTGTCGCTTATTGTTAATGCTTTTGTCAAAGATCCAATAAGGTCTTTTGCTGTGAGAGAAGAGCCTTACTGCTCTTGCATTCTGTTTTAATAAGGGGGACGACGGGGAGAGGCGAGGCGTTGTGATCAAGTATATAAAAAACAAACGCTGAACCCTCGACTGATTAGTTTGATTCCATTTCATTGAATCCCAAAACAGTGATAAAATCGCTACACGTAACACGTTTTTTGGATGTTTTCAGTCAAAACAGGCATTGTGATTGTACGTTCAAGCAAAGCTTCGTATCTAGTCGAAAGCGTTTAAGCAATTTTGCAAAAACATGTACATTTTTTATTCTTGCCTTTAGTGCAGTGGCAATGGCTCACACAAGATAAAGTCGTCTCAGTCTCTGGCTGAGGTACGCATTTGGTCCATTTGTTTGCTCCCCCCCTCCCAAACTTACAAAAATAAACACACGAACCTTCCTCCACGCCTAATTCCTACGCTTCCTTTCAGGTCAAATTTAAGCCGGAATAAATATTTTGCTTGGTTCACCATGAAACACATGTAATGATAAATGAGCCAAGTCATGACAATACGGAGTTTCAGAACCCATACACTACTTTAGTAATTTGGTCTGACAGTGACCACAAACAATAACTTCAAGTCGAGGTCAAGTTCCAAGTTCTCATACATTTGCTGTATTTTGTCCCTACTGGCCTCCACTCCATGTTTTGTCCATGGCCAGTGAGGAATATTATGAAAGTGGTCCATGCTGCCGGAAAAACAAACCATCACTCATCAGCTCCACGCAGTGCGAAAGTCCGATCGAACAAGTAGTTTCAGCACAGGCACACTCTCAGTTTAACTACCTCCGTGTTGCATTAAAAGAATAAAATAACTGTAGAAAGTGCTTATCAGAAATCTGGCGAGAAGTTTTGGTCCTTGACTTCCTGATGAAGTTGTAGCAAACATTAAAACTTGTCGGAGAATAAAATTCGTTTGAATATTTACCACGTCCCAAATCTTCTCTGTGTCGTTCACTAGTTAACAGTGTAAAAACACAAATTGAGATAAGGACCCCCCGTGTATCAACACAACAGAAATACAGTTTATACATTTCGGTGTTGTTCTCAGTTGTTGGCTGCATGGCCGCAGGCTAAATACGACCAAATCACGCCATGACCACCCTATATTCACGTGACTGGGATCAGATGGAGCGGAAAAACGGCAAAAGATGTTGTTTTAAGTTATAATTGTGTTGACAAAGATGTGTTAAAGTTTTGAATGTTTTTAATTCTGAACTTTCCACAAAACAAAAAACAATCAGTATTGAAGTAGAATTCATGTAGCTGATAGACCCTAGTTGTTTCGTTGATCAGCAGACCAACCTCTCCCAAAGTGGAAAGGTCTGTTTCTCAAAACCACATTCTTCAGATTCTCGACACTTAATATATTTATCTTTGACCAAAATGGAGTTTGTCTAACAAGTTTGCAACTAAACGAATCGCCGATATGAAAGTCTAGAGTAGCCGAGAAGGTCGTTTGTCACCGAAATTAGAACTTTGTCTTTGTTATTCGGGCTCTTCGTCTTTTTGAGACAACGAAGAGCCATGGGATTCAACATCGTAATGTTGTACTTTCTTTAAGAGATATCGAACAGCAGGCTTTATCAAAAACAAAATAACCAGTTAACACATCATAAACGCGTTGTTTCTTCACATAATGAGTTTCCAGATGTTACTGCAGCGTGCCGTATATGGTTTGGGTTCCCAGAATCACATATCTGATGTGACAGAGCAGATGTAGAAAGAAAACATTTCCACGAATGATCTTTCCTGGAACTCATTAGTTACTGTATCTTTTCTATATCTTAAGGAAAGAAGAGCAGATATTAAGAAGAATGCCAAGAAAACCGAGCTTTCTTTAAAAAAAAAACTTGTAGTTTGATGCCTTCGACGCCATCCGCCAGGTCCTACAACCTGCGCTCTGCGTGTAGTGTAGTACAGTCTACAGACCTCTATCCACAGTGGTCAGAATTTTAAGCAGTTTATTAATTTACTCACAACAGCAACAACATATATTTACCTATATATTTTTAGTTATCTATTTTTTTGTCCTATGCACAACGAGTTATCAATATGTATTTGTAAATGGACCCTTCTTCGTAAATCAGCCAATGCGGCAAAACATTACTGATATGACATTATCTAATTTCCTTTCATTTGAGTCACACAATCCAACGGTTTCGCCTTGTGTTAAATATTTACTTTCTGTGCCTTTGTATCTTGCTTCGAATTCGTTCAGCTGAATGAACCAACCGCGATGATCGGAGCCATTATAGCCATAGAAACAATGATTTGTTTCAGTTGTCGGTGCAAAAACTGACACGCAGTTTGCGGTCGCCATTTCGGCCATTTCCGAGAAAACTAAATTAAGTTTTGCGTGAGTTTGGCACATGTTTGCTATAATGAGACAGAGAGAGAATATGTTTATTTGGTAATTTGCTACCTTCTTCATTAAAAGTACTGACAACTTTGTAGAAAGGTTGGTGTTGAGCGCACCCTGGCAACCTTCTCTGCTCAGATACTATTCCATTTTTTAACGATTGTGAAATAATATTCATGAAGATGCTTAAACGATTCTTCTCAGTTTTCTGATTCTCGGAAACTGTTATTGTTTGAGACATGTCACCATTTGTGCAACTTACTTCTCGTAGTTATTACAAGACAAACTGGAAATCAGTTGCTTTGCATCGCTTCTTTTGGATTATTGACATATTGTACTGACATTTTAGATGAAATTTGGTTTTTCCATATTCAAGTGTTAAAGTTATAATAAAGGTTAAAACAAATACTTGTATTCACAACAAAATGCAAGTCATGGTGTCGTTGCTAAACGGATTAGTTCCATTCGTTTATTACGAAGAACACACACTGTCGATAGGTTTGTGTTCTCTAAAAGTTAGTTGAGGTAAAAGTCATCTATTAGTGAATCTACCCGAGTGTACAAGAAAATGTGTTAATCAGCCCGTGTTGAACTATCATTGAAAAGTTCTGGGAAGGCTACTTTCAAGTAAGACGGCACCCATAAAATTCCAGGAAATCAAACAGTAGTATTGGACTTACCGAAATATATTACGTTCTCGGTATAAAATCATTCCATTACTGAACGCGCATCAAAACGTCGATTTGAGTAGTATTCGAAGAAACTGAAAAACTGAAACGGGAGTTCCCCTAAAAGTTCATCACATGACTGGTGTTATCAAATAATTCAACCAGTTTGCATTTGGATTACACATTCTGAAGACAGTGCACGCAAAAGTTGTCTTAATGGAGACAAAGACTAAGAAAAACGGATTTCATGCTTCTCAGTTTCTGGTTTGTACCCTTCTCGTTAGCTGTATGCTGCTAGCGGCGTCGGGAGTCACATTCGCTTTGTACACGGTGAGAGAACTGCGTCAGTTGAAAGCGCAACTCGAACACCAGGAAAAAGTGCTTGCTGCAAATCAACGGGGAACTTATACCTCGCCGCACGCTCAGGTGAGAAATTCAAGTCTCGACTAATGCTTATTGATGGTTTTTTAAGAAAGGATGACAAGAAACTTTCTAGAAATCTGTAGGTTTTATCAATTCAACACGGATTGATTCCTTCCTAGATCCAGTTTGTTCATCCCGGCTGTGTTCAGTAAAGACACTTTAAATCTTAAGCTGATATTGAACCCTTTTGTTTTACAACACTAACAACGGAACAAGTCCATACAGGCATCATATACATATCAATTTTACAACGACAATGCAGCTTCTTAAATACGTATTTACCTAGAAACAACACCAGCAAAAGTACAGTGGTAAAGAAAGTCTTCTGAACGCGTAACTGAAACTCTTTTTCAAACTTTTTTTTTCTCAGAATTACCACTTCCGTCATATTCTGCTCTCATGACTTCTGAGAATCGTTGACATTTGTTTATGAGTAAATAGTTCTAATAAATGTTGACAAATGTCTTCTCTTATTCTCTCAATTGATGAGCTTCCTTTCTCTTTCACTTAAAGGAGCTTTACAAAGTGTTAGAACTTAGAAACAAGAAAGAAAATGTACTAAACATTTCCAAAGGGTATTGCGTGGCTATACCAGTTTGCTTTAGTTGTCACGTCAAAACACTTATCTAGTCTGCTCTTTGTATATACATGTGTCACAGACTGCCAGCAACGTGGCCCACAGTTCCAGGAAAAGAGGAATTCGATCTATTCAAATTCGCAACGAGGGTAAGAATTACTGATTCATTTTCGTTTGAGGGATCCACTTGGCAACCAATTCGATAACATTGAGACCTAGTCTTTTACATAAAAGTTTTTACTGAAACGGTAAACCTGGGTTGTGCTGTAAATTGGACGCAGCTGTTTCCAAAATCAAATAAATTAAGTACGTTTGTTAAGTGATTTTTTTCTGTAGAACTTGAATTTTCTTTTTCAGGTTTGTTGCAAGACTGCCAAAAGGGCTGAGAACTTTGTAAAGATAACAAAACTAGTTAACTTGGGAAAGTATTTCGCTTTTTTTCCTCAAGAACGTCATTTGAACTTTCAAAACCTACAGATTGAATAAAAGGCCGTTTTATATGTATTCATATATCAGAGGAGGTTTTTATGTGTTTCGTTCTATGTGTGGTATCTGTTGTGCGTTAGGATTCCAAACACAACTGATTTCAATTTTCATCACACAGACGTAAATCAACATGCGGAAGAGAAGGTACGTGGAGATTGTGATTCGTTCAAACCTAGATCCGCTGATACCAACTTACCAACATCTGAGCTTTGTTTTCCTTTTGTTTTCATCAAGTCAATCGTAAAACTGAAAATAACTTGCTGTAGTCCAGCATAAAGCACTACACTTAAGTAAAAGGTCATTTAAAATAATCATTACTCTCGCCAGTTTGCGATGGAAGTGCATTTTAGATAGCAGTTTCTACCTAAAGGAAGTTCAACTGCGCGAAATTAAAGAGGATGCCGGATCCCGGATCTGGGCGTACACTGAGCGAGTTAGACCAGTTGCCATGTTCTGGGCTGCCATCAATCAAATTCAATTCAAACTGAGCCGTAAGTACGTGTACTTACTTGCGCTGGGGAGGTGCTGAACTAGCAACACAATGATGTGCACGACTGTGAATCGCGATTGGATCTTTTTGGATTCAGACTGGTAGACGCAGTCCGGTAGTTAAGTATGTTGTATCAAAGGACGTTGGAGAAACCATTTTGTTTACCACTCGAACGATCGATCTCGGGTCAGACTTCAGGTCGGTACACACACACACGAGCCTATACACACCCTTAAACACTCATTCCCAGGTATTTGTAGTTAACCTAGTCAAAAAATTAGGTTCTTAGCGCCGTAACGTAAACGTTTTGAGATTAAGGTTGTCTTTACAACGCCAGTAGGAAACCGAGTTGAACAGAAAACAGATAACGTTTTCAAAACCAGGTTCCGCCATTGGTAACGTCTCCCTTTGTCAGACAATCGGTCTTTAGAACTGAATCCCTGACAGTCCTTGCACCTAATACTCAGCTCTTCATGGAAATCCCCCCCCCCCCTTCCTGAATTTGGTGCTGGGAAGACATCGGCACACTTCAGGCGCTTTTAAACTTCAAAGTGAAACTCATTTTAGTATGAATTATGCACTACTATCACCTTAAAAACTTTTATTAACACATCAATTTTGTCACACTACACCAGCATTCTTTTGAGGCCCATTCGCATTAGCAACTTTTGCAATTGGCGCAATTTTTGTCGCAATTTCCACAGCAATCTTTCTCGCCGCCACGTTGAATCAAGTTTCGAATTTGTTCAAAACTTTGAAAACATTCCAAGTTTCCAGGCACTCAAATTCACGGAAATTGCAGGTACTTTACGTGTGCTTTTGGAAGTAACAGCGCGAGTGCAAGAAATATTGCAATGGGAATCGCTACAAAAGTTGCGCCAAAAATTGTAAGTGTGAACAGGCCTTTAGTGTTGCGAAAACTAGTTAGAGTAAGCAATCAAAGTTTAAAGTTTACATTCTAAACACTTATGTTTTCAGGTTTCAGAAAGTATTCATCTGGAAGGTGATGGAACGATATTCAAACCAACCCGTGAGTATGTTTATACACTTATAGATCATCAACATTACAGTGAATGAACATGTGGCTAAAAAAAGCGAGACGAATACTGAGGAAGACAAACTTTAACCTCAGCTGTTTTGCCCGACGACTTACGGCGAAAACGTACCATATCAACTAACGTATTTCAGCTATACTGTTATTCAAACAGCACATTTGGTTTGCTTGCCCACGGGAGCAGTTTTCAGGCAGACAGGTAACATAGCAACAATGATGCGGTAAAACGTTTAGACAAACAAACCGCCGCCCCGAAATAATAGGGAGCTTACGATAAGATGACGGCTGAATTCGGGAACGGCAAGCGGAAGTAAAGACTACAAATGCCAGGCTACAAAGCGTTTTCATTTATCCGTCGAACTTAGGCGGCAACTGCAAACCAACTGTTGTGTCGTCTCATAGAAAACGCGAGTATTATTTCCCTATTATTTCTTCTTGGGAATTTTTCTTTCGAACTTTTGCTCGGCTTACTGTAAGAACACCTTTATTTTACCACGCAGTTCATTTTATGGTTTCCTTTGGTAGAAAAATCCGAGTAGACTGTGAATTTGGTGAAACCGCCTGAGCTATATCATTTTCCCGCGTCTGGTTTGTATTTCAGTTCGAAGTCGAAGATTTATTTATATCAAACAACAACACAAACTCTTCATCACTGATGCTGCCTGCTTGATTAGCAAGTACCAGTGCACCCCTAGCTTGTTGAAAAGCTGCCATTTCAATTCAGCATTGAAAGTTACAACAAACCAGTAGTTCTCAACAACAGCTCCGTATGTTTACGCGGTCGTTTCGTTCACGCCAAAGACGACGTCCGTACTGTGTGCGAGCGTTCGTGACGATCGAATTTGGCGCGATAAACGAAGTACTCGACCCAGTCTACTCGCTACCATGTCTGCCGTCGCGGAGCAAACCTAACCTTTATCTTTTCGTAAGCTCCCTAATGACTAACAAAAAAACTGAATATGGCATACTTTCGTATAATTATGCAGTTGGGCAATAAAGGAGAAAAACAGCAAAAAGGACAACGGCTCAAATCGACGGGCTCGGACTTAATTTTAGTCCCTTCAAGTCAATTAAAAAATTCAAAATAACTCATTGCAGAGTGTAGACCATAATATAATTTGCTGTTGAAGCCTGAAAAGCCTTACTCATGTAATCTGTTGTTGGTTAGTCGCCCAGCGACTCAATTT